>ML777606.1:1739251-1757211 GCA_009831015.1 Picea engelmannii | reverse complement strand
TTTCGAAATATTGAAAGCCACTGATGCTGCCAGGCTCAGCCGTATCGTTCCTAGAGCCTTTCTGTCAAGAATCTCCCATTCTTTGTCCTTCATGGCCGTCGGCTTCTTTTCTACTCCACTCAATGGTAGGAATAGATCCTTCTGTTATAAATAGTCTTCCATCTGCATCTTCCATAACTGGTAGTTTTGGCTGTTAAATTTCTCGACCCTAAACTTTCCATTTTCCAACATTGCTCCCACTCGAACCAGGAACCCTCTTTTCCTGTGAGTTACCTTATGCTCTGATACCAATTGTTAGAAAAACAGGATCGCGGAGCAATAAAATAAAACAAATGCAGAAAAAAAACACAGAAGACACACAAGACAAGAGAGACACAGATTTGCGTGGTTCACCCAGTGTGGGCTACGTCCACCAGAGAAATTGCCAGGTCCTTTCTTCATTATTATCCAGTGAAATGAAGGGATACAACCTACAAAAAAACCCATTGTAAGTTCCTCTTCTTTCTCTCACAGTCTCCTCTCTCAGAATACAATATTCACAATCCACCATAGCCACGATACATTTCCCTCATAAAAGAGGGTTTCCTTCTAGGGAAAAAAACCCTAACATAATCTCTATCGTTAGATCTGCAACCTTATAATGAACGGTCCAGATTTACAATGAAATTACAATATACTTTTACAAGGCAATTTTTTCTTTGGGGGCTTCGCCCTCGAACCCCTGTTGGGGGCCCGCTTGCCCCCAGACCCCCCAACCGCGGGGATAGCCCCCTCGGACCCTGCAGAGGGGGTACCCCCCCTCTTCACTCCCCCGCGTGGAAGAGTGTACATACTTCTAGGGTGTAAATACTTCATGGGGTATAAACACGGCTGAAAGCAAGGACCTCTAAATCAGGAAGATAATCAGGGTCCACAACCAATAATGTCAGCATTGCCTTGGCCCATTTTGTAAAGTAATCAATGGCTACAATGATGTAACCATGCCCCCCAACTGAGTGAGGTTGACATGTCATGAAATTGATGTCCCATTTCACAAAGGGACCAAATGAGACCACAGGGTGAGGAGGAGCAGGATGTGACCAAATCTTCTGATTATAGGTCTGGCAGGCATGGCATTTCTGAACGGCAATAATGCAGTCGTTAAACAAAGTTTGCCAAAAATACCCTGCGTGTAAGATCTTCTGAGTAGTAGCATACTAAAACATATGAATACCACATGCTCTAGAATGGCAGTCATTCAGAGCTTTCTCGGCTTCATCGAATGTTAGACAACGTCGAAAAACAGAGTCAATACCCCGACAATAAAGAGTATCCCCGAGGATAATGTATTGACGAGCTTGATAGCGTATTCGACGTCGTTCAATACTTGAAAAAGTTGGCGAGAAACTCTGGGTTTGGATATATATAATGATATCCCCATACCAAAGATCATCAGTGCTAATAAGGAAAAGAGATTCATCGGGTAATGAATCAACTGCTACATTTTTCGTTGCAGAATGGGGAAAGTCACATATCAACTCAGCCAAAACTAAGGACTTCTTAGACTTGGAGTGGTCGAATTCCAAGTCAAACTCCTGGAGTATTACAATCCATTTGGAGTATTTCCCCCCTAGCAATTGACGTGTCAAAATGTGTTGCATAGGGTTGTAATGAGAAATCATCATAGTCTTGCGTGAGAGGATATAGTGCCGGAAGCGTTGGACGGCTTGAACGACAGCCAAGGCTAGCTTCTCAACATATTGATACTTGATTTAAGTCGGTGTGAGACTTCAACTAAAGTAGTAAATAACATGTTTGTCGTGAGCATCATCCTCTTGGACGAGAACCATGCCAATGGTGTAATCCGAGGCAGCAAGGTAAAGGAAATAATCACGACTGTAATCGGGGGGAAAGAGAAGCGGAGCTCACGTTAGGGACAACTTCAAAGCTTCAAAAGCATTGATGGTAATGGTATCCCAGATGAACTCTGAATCTTTCTTTAATAGTCGCATAAATCCATGAGTTATCTCGGCGTAATTTGGGATAAAACGACGAAGAAAGTTTTCTTTCCCCTGCAAACTTTGCAACTAACAAAGTGTAGAAGGAGGAGGGAGATTAAGGATCACCGCAACCTTTAAAGGATCAACCCGGATCCCTTGACGCGAAATGATAAAACCTATAAGATGACCGGATTTGACATAGAAAACACACTTATGAGGATTTAAATGTATACGGTAGAACCGATAGCAAACAAAAATGGCGCGGAGGTGGGTTGGGTGATCGAATCTGTGCATAGAATGAACGGGTAAATCGTCCAAATATGGTTGAATGATGTGTTTGATATCATGAAAAGTAGAAGACATAGCGCGTTGAAAAGTTGCGCCAACGTTCTTAAGACCGAAAGGAAGTTTCTGATAGGCAAAAGTACCCCAAGGACAAATAAAAGAAGTCTTATGTTGATCCTCGAGAACAATGTTAATTTGATTATATCCGGAGAAACCATCCATGAGAGAGAAGATTTCACTTCTGGCGCAGTCATCGACAATTTGTTCGATGAAAGGGGTAGGAAAGTTGTCTTTTGGACAAGCTTTATTGTTATCCCTATAATCAACACATACATGAATTGTACCTTGTTTCTTGTCAATCAGGACAAGATTGGAAACCCAATCTGTGAGAGCCATCGGTTAAATAAAGTCGGATTTCAGAACTTTCTCAACTTCGAGCTTTATAGCAGCTGCTTTACGTGGGTGAACTGGATGAAGGCGTTGCTGGACGGGTTTAGCATCAATATATGTCTTTATCTCATGTATCACAATTTCAGGGTCGATACCCGACATTTATTCATAACTCCAGGTGAAGATGTCACAAAATTCTTTGAACAACGACGTATAGGTGACTATTTTGTCAGGGGAACACGAAGCTCCAATATGGACATTTTCGACGATTCCAGGTTTAATGGATATGTCAACGGGAATCATGGGTGAGATATTGCTTAAGTTACCTTCAACAAACACATCATGTGTAGACTCGGGAACGGTCGATATGACGACAACGGTTGATGGAGTCTAGATCTGTTGATAGTTCTCAAGAGTGTGTTGTTCCAGAAAGAGGATAGAACAATGATGCCCATCATCCCAAGAGGCGTCCTCCATGACGGACATGATCATCTCATCAGTGGTAAAAATAACATGAAAAGGATCGGGAGACAACTCATCAAGAGAGGGGGTAGAGGATGTTTCCAATTGAATGGCCTGGTAGGCGGATTCAACTAGACTTAACGACATTTCGTCGCCGAAACAAAGATGATCTCCAGGGTCAGGGACTATCCAAGGGTCATGAGATGTAGGAATTTCGTGAGGCAAGGTGAAGATCATGTTGATTGAAGAAACAGACGAGCGTGGAACATCGGGCGGTGGAATGGGAAAAGTACCCATTAAAGAAGAGTCCTTGAGAAGGCCTACACCGACGTTCTCATAACCCGGTGGGGTTTTAGCAATAAACAGTACGTTGCCAGTACGGGTATCAAAATTGAAGAAGGCAAGTTGGTCGACGGTAACAACCTTTCCTTGATGAGGGAAACGTACTACACGGAAAAGGGTCGACACAACAGCGTGCATGGAATCGATCCAGCTATGGCCAAGCAGAATATTATAATCAAGGGGAGGGTCAAAGACTTCCACTTCAACTTGGACAGTTTTACCTTCTAACGTGATGGGCAACGAAGGAAGAACACCGTAGGGCTTAAAACCAGAGCCATTGAAGGCTTTAAGAGTGTTTTGTGATTCATTCAAAGAAGGAGAGCCAATGGATTTCCAGCAAGAAAGAGACATGACACACGTCGAGGCACCCTTGTTGATAACGGTTCGACAAATGTTCTTGTCAGAGACAACAACTTGTATCTGGAACACAAGTTGAGGGAGTAACCTTGGAATGTGATTTTCCAAGTCAAAGATTATTAAATTCATGTCCTTCAGGTCAATTCCACCGATAGATTTCAACAGTACCTTTCGTTGTTTGGGACAAGTTTGAAGGACTTCAAGGGCCGACATCGCAGAAGGTGCTTGGGCCACATCTTCAACAATGTTGTAGTTTTGGGCCGCACGAGCATGAGGATTGAAAGCTGATTTCTGAACCACGTCCTTTGGGGGGGGGTCGCAGAACTGTGTCAAGGCTCGGTCGTTCGAGATGAAGAGGATCGTTGGTAGGTGGAGTCGTAGGAGAGGATTGTACCAAGGAAGGGGGTAAATCGTCAACCTTCTCCTTAGATGGAGAATAATCCTTGGCTCGAGTCATGAGTGCAACGTTTTTCTGCTTAGAATCACCAGTACACATCAAAACATAGGAAGTGGTAGAAGATGAGGGTTGGTCATGGATGACCAACTGATCCTGTTGTTGAGATGGGAAGGGTTGGGACAAGATAGCCAGTGCAGGTGGTTTTGGAGCTCCTTGAAGGAACTTAGTGACCTCAGCACGTCGTGGACAATCCTTCGTGTAGTGATAATCACCACAGATAAGGCAAGGGTATCGTGGTTTGTGCTTATCCCGGTCATAAACAGGGGTAGTTTTGGTTTTCTCTGCTTGAGAATTATTTTTTCCCTCCTTATTCTTGCCTCTCCCCTTTTTAGATTTGTTTTTACCAGCTGGGGTAGATTGAACTGTGTTTACCTCAGAAGTCTTGTCTGTGGGAGTGGTAGGAGATAGAGCATTTTGAACATTAGAAGAAGCAGATTTAGGGTTTGTGCTTGAAGCGGAATGTGATTGGGCTTGGGCAGTACCAATCACACCGTCAGCTGCATGCGAGGCAGCTGGAGTAGTTGAAGTGATAGAAGTATTAGGACAAGGTAGGTCAGGTAGTAAATCATAAAGGGTTCCCGTTTGTGAATAAACAAGGTCAAGATATTGAGCACGACATATAGCCTGCTCTTCCATGACTACACCACCCATGGAAATGTCCTTATCGATTTCGTTCACAAATGATTTTGTAAACCATTCTACCAGTAACTGATCGAGGAGCTCAAGTTTAATGAGACGTCGTCTCCTTTGCCACTCATGGATGTGATCAGAGATATGAGTGCCTTTAGTCTGTTTGAAGGAAGTTAAAATCTCAGTCCGGTATCATAATGGATCAAAAACTGGTAATGCGTAAGGAAAGCCATAGCTAGGGTGTTGAAGTCAGAGAAGAACTCTTGTGGCAATATGATATACCACTTCACAGCAGAACCAGTAAGAGTGCGTTGAAAATGACGTAAACGAATAGAGTCGTCCATTAACGAGTTGGATGAACACCATAGGTGGAAAGTCATAACGTGATTGTTTGGGTCCTCTCCCACTTTGCTGTCGACTTTAGGAATGTCCGATGGAAGCTTGGCTGGTATAACAGGCCATTGGGGAGAGTGACAAATAGGATGGTTTAAAATCCTTGACAAATCTAGAAGATCCAAAGTGGCGAGAAAAGGTAACTGTCGATTCACCTATGGGTACTGGTGGTTTTTGGGAGGAAGCCTTGTCAGCAAACCAGTAGGACCATAAGCAGTCTACATATAATGTGAATATCTAGGCATATTTGGTGGTGGTTGGACAGGATAGTAGCTCATTGGATTATACCCTGGAACAAGGGCTTGAGTTTGAGAATTCACCCCCCAAATGGGATTGAATGAACCTGGATATGGTTGGCCCATTCTAGGGGGTGTGATGGACATAGCTGGAAACTGCTGCCCCCCGGTTGATTGAGAAGGATTTTGTATCAACTGATTCCAATACTGAGCCAAGGATGGAGGTATGTTTTTCCCATAAGGTGGGGTCAGTCCTCCCATCGAAGGTGGTGTGCCAATTGGAAGTTGCCAACTGAGAGGGGGTTGAGTGATACTACCTTGATGAGACTAGCCACCAACCGAAAACTGATAAGTTGGAGTGAATGATGGAATAGCACCACTAGGATTAGGATTGCTAGTAGAAGAGAAAGAAGGTTATACAAAAGGAAATTGAGGGAGTGTTGGAACAAAACTGGGAAGAAAGTGCCCAGAAGAAGAAGGACCACTAGGAGAGCCAGATGGAGTTGGCGCAGGAGTAGGAATGGAAGTATTCAATGCATGGTATCCAGGTGGTAGTGTTGGAATGACGTTGGGTATTCGCGGTGTGTGGATAGGAGAAAGACTAACTGCAGTGAACCCGGTTGGAACACTCGTAGTAGTTGTAAGATGGGCCATTTCGGCAGGGACGGTAAAGTGATAAGCGATAGTCACTGGTATTGTCTCTGTACTAGAGATTTCAAAAATCACAAGCGGGTTGATTTTAGAAATGAGAAGTGAACCTCGACCAAAAAGGTCCCGTCGAAAAACGCTCGTAGGCCAAAAAGGATCTTGGTCCCTAGGTCCAGTCGGAGATCCGGAATACACAACAATTAAGTCATCGGAAGAGTTTGCTCGCATAAAACATCTCTCAGAATTGGGGTGAAGTGAAAAGTCCTCTCGAGTATTTGTAATGCAAAAATGTTCTAGAGAGTCAGTGCATTCCACTTGTGGGGTGGTGACGACTGGGACTTCACTCTATCGAGGAGAGCCTCCAGGTGTGCTTGTAGACAAGGGTTGCAAACCTTCGAGATGCTCTGGAGATAAACACTGCATTCTACGTGAATTATGTGGAGGAGCTATTGTAAATGAGTGACAAACTTCGTGAAGAAAATCCTATGGTCAACTTCGAGAAATAGACAACACACGTTAGTAAACAAAATCTAGGAAGCAACACCAAATAAACAGGACCTTCTAATATCGAAGCCACTAGTTGTTGAAGAAATCCAACGTCACAACAACGAGATGAGAAGGGGCTGGGCTAGGGCGGAAAATTTACGTTGATGACCTGCTTAACAGACGTACACCCTAGTGCAAGCTCCCACACATAATCGTGGGTATACCCTCCAAGGAGCCCGAGTGAGTTTGGTCAACGTCAATTCCAAGTACCGTGAAGCTTTTCCCCTCCACAGTCACCTCGGGTAAGAACCTAGAAATATAGGCCACTAAGGTCACCACCAACAAGAATAAATCCTTGGGGGACAGTCGACAGTCCGATCCACACGCAAGAGAAGGGTATCTAGCCCGAAATTAACTCAAAAGGCTTCCACTCATCATTGTGGGTATACCTCCGAGTGATCCCCGTAATATGTGCAATCTCTACACTGATATCAACAAAGAAGGGTGAGTGACTCTGCCAATATCAATGCAACCTCATGTTTGACCCTTGTGTGAGAAGGGCTTCCCAGGACAAGATGTTGCAAATGGAATTTGACACTCCCTAACACAAGATGCTATTGTGTGTTTTGTGCTTTTGGAGAGTGTATCTCTCTTCCTACTCCAAATCACTAGCCTAGCTAAATGTTGGTGTAATAGAGCCCTAGAAAAGAGTTACTAGATAAATTTTATGATTACGCAGTGTTATTAAGAGTTGTTGTTTACTCAAAGAAAATGGAGGTGAAACTTATGTTGTATGACTTTGACCCAACAATGCAAGGATGAGAATGAAATGTATCACTTTTCGTTCAATGAATCTTATGTATGGGAGAGAGAGAAAGTTTTCCAGATCAACCTTGAACTACAATGCAAATTTTTCTTTAAAATGTAAATGCAACAAATCACGCATCAAATGACAATTCTCTATTGTGTCTTTTTCAATAATTTCAACAATTTGATTTTCAATGTTTTCGAAGACGAAAAAGAATTTTTGAAAGAAAAAATTTTGTTCACTTTTCAAAAAGGACCCTCACTTTTCAATGAGAATACAGAAAATCAAAAACCAAATGAACAAGCAATAATAAAAAACCCAATCCACTCTTTCAATGCAAAACAAAAATAGAAAGCAAACCAATATAATCTTTTCAATCGTATAAGAAAATGATCTTTCAAACAATAAGAAAATGATAAAGACCAAGAAACTCAACTTTCAACCGATCACCAGTCCTTAACTAATCAAACACACTCATATTTCAAAATCAGAGAGTATGTTGTTGCCAAGAAAAGTGAAGAAACGAAAGTCAAGAAAAAAGTGACAAGAAGAGCCTTGAAATCCTAAGACTGTTGATCAAGGAATTACACAATAAAGTGGAGATAGCTTTATGGGAAAAGGACATGCCACTGTATCATATTAATGGAAAGTAAATATTACAACCTGAGCCTTAATGTCGCAAACTTCCTTTCGATGGATCTTGGCTCTGACAGACACACTTGCTCAATCCTTGAATGAAGAAGATCAAATCCTCTTGATAGACTTGCTGGAGTCTCCAAGATGTTATTCAACTAAGTCCTTCACACAATTCTTTCACCAATTCTCCAATGAATCTTGCTTAACCTTTTCCATGAGAATTCCCTCAATATATAGGAGAGAATGAATTAGTTACTTGGATAAGAATGATCCCAAAATATCAGGGAATCCAGTACTAGGATAACCATTCGAATGCCAACCCATTCTTCTAGAAGATTCCCTTCTAGAAACATCAAGAATTCATCTTTTTCCATGCTTTAGGAAGAGTTCGCACCCTAACTATTCAACACAGTGCGAGAAGTTCACACCCTAGCTTAAAGAAGCCTGCGAGAATGGGTCATTCTCGCAACCAAATGCACTAGCATCCCGCGAAGCTTCTTCAAAAATGAGTTTTCTGGGAAGAGATGAAAGTAACTTTTCTCAGGAGAAAGTTCTTATGAAGAGCCTGATTACACCATCATCAATACATCATCATGATGACCAAAATCATGGGTAACAACCTGTGATTGATTTATGAAAGTAAAGGGGATGCCAGATGTCAAGTTGAAGACCCGGAATGATGATCTCTGGTGGTCCCAAAATTTGTTGTAAATGAACAAGTTAGTTATAACTTGTTTCACAAGTCGACCCGATAACTTAAACAAGTTTTGAACATAAGCAACTATAAATACAACCATGATTGGTTCACTGGATTGTGTGCTTGAGAAACAAGATGGGCTTGTGGAAAAGATAGGTTCACTAAGAATGAGCGGCCTACGAAGAAAACTGAAGGGCATGCAGACTTAAGTTCCATGCGAATATCAGAGGGAAGAAGAAGTGAAGAAGACGTGGATATCAGAGGAAAGATAAAGCGAAGAAGGCGTGAATTTCAGACAGAAGATGAAGTGCGGTGATGAGCATTCATGGTATACCTATGATCATGAATTAGAGTTGATTCAATAATGGATCACTACTACTAGAGTTAGTTGAACTACTATATGAACTCTAGTTGGATAGATTGCGTTCTATCAGCAAGCTGGGTCTTGTGGCAAGATGGGTCTTTCTTGAGAGTTGGTGCTCTCTTGAGATTTGGTGCTCTCCTAGGAGTTGGTGCTCCTTACTTCAGTTTGCACTGAAACAAAATAGTTGGTCCTAGGAAAATCCTTATTACTATATTCACCTATATACATATACATTATACAAAAGCCTAGACAAACATCTGGTATCTCTTCTCCATTGTGATTATGATTTCATTATTCTTAATCCATTCAATTATTTTTTAATTGCTAACTTGTAATAAGAAAAGTTAGAAAATTCCACACACTAATTCACCCCCCCTTCTTAGTGTGGGCGGTGTGTTCAACAATTGGTATTAGAGGGATGGGGCATAAAAGTTTTGTTTTTGCTAGTTATCTCAAATCCTAATTATGGGCTCCCCATTGGCTTTTTCTCACCATGATATTTCTAATGGTCACCACCACACCAAAACATGAGCACTGGTATGCAAGTTATTACCTCCCAAAGTTATTCGGACGTTATTAGTTGGGGTCTTCGATGTTCGACGTTGAACGCCCATTTTATTACTCCCTGAATTCCTGAAATCTTTCCACACCACCTTGGCCATTCGACGATCGACGTTCAGTGTTTTGTGTTGAACGTCCCTTTTTCATCATTCGATTTTCCACAATTGACGACCGACATCCTATGTTTTCGGTGTTTCGGCAATCAGGAAATTGCCGTTGAATGTTCGACGATTGATGATTGACGTTGAACATCCCTTTACCATACTATGCCCAAATCTTCCGAACTCCTGAAGTTATCCAGACTCACGAAGTCTCAGACATGTCACCAACCACGTTGGCTAGGCAGGAACAAACTAGAAGCTAACACGTGACGAGGGACAGGGGTGACACATGTCCTCATTAGGGGGTGACATGTGTAATTATCTAACATGCATAAGGGGTCTGTAAACTGACCATATTTGGGTGAAACGTGTGACCTTAGTTTTGGGTCCATGCCATAAGGTCCCATGCCACTTGCGATGGCGTGAGTGAGTCATGTCAGCCCTCGACATACAGTCTCCTCACTTCTTTCAAGTCTCATGGTTGATATTTGTCCACATAGATCCATAGATCAATGGTTCCCGTTACTTCACGACTCTGGGCTTCGGAGCTTACCAACTCCTCATATCGTGAATCCCCCGAAGAGCCAAGTCTCTAGACTCTCAAATATAGCTCCACGTGTCCTCTACCTATAAATGATGGATATTCACTTTGGCATTCGCGACTTCATGATTTTTCACACCTTCAAAAATCTTTTCCAAGTTCCTATGGAGTACCAATTCTTTGGACAATAGGTTCACTATCCACGTAGCCTCTCATCGAACGGCTCTAGTTCAACTCACAACATTTGACAAGAGACAAGTAGGGGCCATGTTTCATTCCACAACATGTTCCCCGTTGGTTGGGAAGTTGAGGGGGGGGTTCCTTAGATCAATGACTAAGAGGGATCCCGAAGGATCCGAGGATCGATGGTCCACATCACTTCAGATGTTCGACATTCGAGAGTTTCTACATGTATCTTCCAACTTCCTCTCTAGACCACCTTTGATCTATCACCATGTGTAACTAACATTTTAGGCTAGGATTTACTCCGGCTTGCACTACTCGAAGGAAAATTGCGTGTCCCTATACCGTCGAATACCCAAAATTCCAGATAGTCATTGATTTGTGGACACATGTTCCTTCACTTTCAACGCTCCCAATTAACTTCGTGACTCTGACATTCAGAAGTTTCAGCGCTATACCAGTCCTATTCTCCCAAAGTGGAACTTTGTCGAAGAACTTAACACTACCCTTTCTAAGTCTGATCTAACGGCTTAGGGAGGTCACCACTGGATCCCCAAATCTATGACCCTCATATATTTGTGACTCCGACCTTCCACTGTTTTCGAGGGTTGTGGACTCATAAGTTCCGAAGTCTCGAAGCCAAAAGGGCTAGGTCCTTTCAGACTAGCATAGGGTTCCCAGACCCTGTTCATATGGGTCCTTTGGAAATTCTTGTGGGCTACGTGCTAATTCTTTTAGAAGAAAATGGGTTAAGGACATGGGCATGAGCCCTCGATCATATAGGTGGATATTCTGAAGGAAACACCCTTTTCCCACAGAGTTCAGCTTGACACTCCCACTAAGGTAACTCAATAGATCAATAGGACTTGGAAGTTTTAGTTAATCCTACCCCGACTCTCCTACTGATTCACATTCCATAACTCTCTAGTAGCTAAGTTGAGGTAAATCAAAGACCAAGAAAATACAACAGTTTACAGAAGAAAATGATCACTTCTAATAATTGATCAAACACTACAAGACTTAACCATAAACACATAAATTCAATAATTGCATCCAATGTATTACACAAAGTATGAAAATACTTATTAGAATTGGATAATGTGAAGCGACTACTAAAAGGGGTGCATTTTTCCTCCCAACCATAGGCACAACCACTCCTGACGGATTTACCAGTGGCCACCCCCGAGTTAGAACATGATGCGTTGAGAGATATTATTTCTCCTTTATCCGCAACAGTCAGTGACAAAGGTTACTCTCCTCCTCCCACAAGAAATTGACAACCGATTTTTTGTCTACTCCAAGTAAGGAGGTCTGCACGAGTACTTCCTCAGTCACTCGTCAACCTCATTTATCATCATGTATCGAAACCATTCCCATGCATTCTTACAACCAAAACGGGCATGCTTCTCATCATTTATCTCAACTCCAAAGTCAAAAACATGGTTCTCTTCTCTCCTCCAGATTGTTCTCTCTACTCTGCTTCCTTGCTGATCCTTCTTTGTCCCCCGAATTACCTCCTTTATTTCCTTCCTCAACAAGTTTGTGTGGGTTTGAATCCTCAATTCATGTTCAGGCCTGGAAGCCTTACATATGGGTACCCTGCCCCATCTCCTCATTAATTCTTGAGGATGGCCTTCCAACTACGAGCCTGACTAGTAATTCATTTCTGTTTCAGAAGACTGTTGAGAAATTATGCCTAGTAGGTACTAGTTTGGTGAGGGTCATCTCAACCATTCTTGGTTTCCCTCACCGTATTTATCATAGCATGCATGGTATATCTTGGAAAACTGCCCCCCCTTTAAGAATTTTTGCAACACATATCCAATTTCTATTAATAACATAAAATTCACACAATGAACCTTTTATACAAAGGTACATCAAATCAAACATTCACACATATGTAGTCCATGATAGTCTCTTGTCCATTTTATAGTTATATTTACAAACTAGGGGAAACAAGGGTATTACAATTCCCTCCCCCTTAAAGGAACATCATCCTCGATGTTTTATCTTTCTACCTGCTCTTTATATACATAAGTAAAAAAATATGGATATGCTTGTTTCATGGCATCCTCTATCTCCCATGTAGCCTCATTTGGGCCAAAGTGTTTCCACTCCACCTTGAACTGTGCAATGGTTATGTTCCTGAGTGGGGTTTCCTTCCTGTCTATTATGCGTTGAGGTTGTGGCAGGAATTCTCCCTTGGGTTCCACTTGAACCATAGACTAGTCAATAATATGATTAGAATCATGTACATACTTCTTGAACAAAGAAACATGGAAAACATTATGTTCCTTCACTGTCGGAGGAAGTGCTAGCCGATAGGATACTGGTCCCACTCTATCCAAAACTTCAAAGGGTCCACAATATCGAGGTGCCATATTGGCACGATCTCCCATCCTCAAATATATTTTCCTCGACCTAACTCGAAGATACACATGATTATTTTCTTTTAATTCTCTAGGAGTCCTTTTCATGTCTTCATAGTTGTTTTGTCTATCCTGGGATATCTTCAGATTTTGTCTGATTTGAATTACTTGTTGTTCCATTTCCTTTACCATGTCTAGACCGATTGTAACTTTGTCTTCTAGGTTGTTTCAAATGATTGGAATGTTGCATTGTCTTCCATAGAGGACTTCAAAAGGGCTAATTTTTAATGACTCTCGATAGCCATTGTTGTAGGCAAACTCTACTAGTGGTAGGTAGTCCTCCCTCCTCTTGGGTTGGTGAATTACATGCATCCTCAACATGTCTTCTAGTACTTGGTTTAGCCTCTCTATCTTCCCATCAATTTGAGGGTGATAGGCTGTACTAAAGAGAAATTTTGTTTCAAAAACAACAAACAAAGATTTCCAAAGGTTTGAAGTAATTTTTGTATCTTTTTCAGATATAATTTCCTTATGCATGTCATGCAACCTAAATATCTCTTTCATGAAAATGATGGAAATGTCTATTTCCTTGCAAGTTGACTTTACGGGTATGAAGTGAGCAAACTTGCTTAGTTTTTCCATAACTACCATGATGGCGTTGTTATGTTTGGTTGATATTGGTAATCCTGTGATGAAATCCATGGAGATGGTTTCCCATTTCCATTCGAGAATTGGTAGGGGATGCAATGGCCCTGCTGGGTGTTGGTGCTCTTCCTTGACTTGCTGAAATTCTAGATACTTAGCTAAGTAATCAACTATGTATTCTTTCATCCTGGGACAATAAAATAGTTTCCTAGTGGTCATGATCATTTTCTGATAACCATGATGACCAATATATGGTATTTTGTGTAGTTCATCCATTATGAATCTCTTCAATTTGTCACAATTTGGAATATACAACCTGTGCTTGTAAGTTAGTAGGCCGTCATTGAGCATATGATAGCCTTCATACTTCAGCCCGGTGGGATCTTGATTTAGGTATGTTGTCACGGTCTTGAAAAATGCATATGTTTCTTGTGCACTTTTGAATCTCTCTTTGATGTTTGATTCACTGATGCTTACAATTGCCAAGTGAACCACTTTCATACTTCTACTAAGGGCATCAACCACCCTATTCTCCTTTACTTTGATATGTTTTATTTCAAAATCAAACTGACTAAGGAGATCCATCCACCTAGCTTGTCTCACATTGAGTTTTGGTTGGTCAAACAAATACCTCAACCCACTATGGTCTGTCATAAGTATAAATATTCTACCTAAGAGGTAATGTCTCCACATTTTTAAAGCATGCACTATAGAAACCAATTCCATATTATGGGTCACATAATTGACTTCATGTTCATTCAAGTTTTTGGATTCGTAGAAAATCACATGTCCTTATTGCATAAGGACTCCTTCAATCACGTGTCCTTGTTTGGATCTGCAATCTTCAGTACAGGAGCATTGGTTAGAAGGTACTTCATCTCTTGAAATATTTCTTCACATTTTGATGCCCAAATGAATTTAACCCCCTTTTTATGGGAAACCAATCTTGGAGAATCCCTTTATGAACTGCCTATAGTATTCTGCTAGGACCATAAAGGATCCGACGTCAGATACATCCTTTGGGCTAGGCCAATTCATGATGGATTTAATATTTTTAGGATCAACTTCCAGTCCTTCCTCAGAAATAACATGGCCTAAGTAATGGACTTGTTTCTGAAAAAATTCAAACTAACTAAGATTAGCATAGAGATGATGTTCTCTTAGTACTTGGCATACTAGCTTGAGATGTTCTTCATGTTCTTCCCTATTCTTGGAATAGATTAGGATATCATCAATGAAAACCAACACAAACCTATCCAATAACTTTTTGAATATGTTATTCATTCAGCACATAAAAATGGTTTGTGCATTGGTAATCCCAAATGGCACTACCACAAATTAAGAGTGATCATATCTTGTCCTAAAGGCTGTCTTGTGGATGTCATCATTTTTAATTTAGACCTGATGGTATCCAGACTGCAAGTAACTCTTGGAGAATATTGTAGCACCCCTTAATTGGTCAAACAAGTCATCAATCCTTGGCAAGGGATACTTATTCTTGATGGTCATCTTATTGAGTTTTCTATAATCTATGCATAATCTGAGTGTGCCATCCTTATTTTTCACAAAAAAGGATGGGTTTCCCCATGGGGACACAATAGGCCAACTGTAGCCTTTTTCCCACATTTCCTTCAGTTGTAGTTTGAGCTCAACTAGCTTTGATGTACGCATTTTATAGGGTGTTTTAGAAATTTGCACTTCTTCTGGTACAAGTTCTATTGAAAAGTCAATATCCCTTCTTGGAGGTAGACCTGACACCTCTTCTGGGAATACATATTTATATTCTCTCAATATGGGATGGTCCTCTAGGCTATGTTTGTCATTCTCAACAGACTTTAGTACTTGTATTTCATACAAGGGACATCCCTTTCTGCAATACTTCTTTACTTGGAGGTCTGATATTTGTCTCACTGAGACAAGATTTTGAATCCCTTGCAGGGTTACCCTTCTTCATTCTTTATTTTCACACTCCAAAGTTTTTCTGTAACAGTCCAACTTGGTTTTGTGGGCATCCAACCAGTCCATGCCAATCAACAGGTCATAAGATCCTAATGGAAGTATGTTTAGGTTCACTTGGGTGGGCAACCCACTTCTAACGAATTGGCATGCTAGTATGACCTATGTTACTTTTCTTTTGGTTCCAATGGCTATTTGTACCAGCCATGATTTAACATGTTTGACTTGTTGCAATTTACAGTTCTCAACATTTTGAGGGGCAACATAACTCAAATTAGATCTAGGGTCGATTAAAATGGAAATAAGATGGTTGGGAATCGTACCTTCCATCTCTAGCACTGAAGGTTGGTGGTAAACTTGTCTATTATCCAAGGCTGCATAAATTTGTGGCATGATCCTAGCCACATCATTGACTTTGGTAGCCTCTTGGACGTTGTAGACCATCTTATTGATCTCTTGCATATGCGGATAGTCCCTCAACAAATGTTCCTCTCCACAACCCCAACATTATAAGGGTTCTCTCTTTGCGTTATTAGTATTACCTGGAACTACTCCAAATGGTTTATTTCCTCTCTGGGATGGAAACTTTTTCTGATACACACTTTGGGTAGGAATGCTTATCCTAGAGATCTTCCCATGGTTCTTAAATCTCGATGGTTTAAAACCCTTCTTATTGAATCCTAAATTGTTTTTCTTCTTCTAGTATTCATGGGGTTCTGTCTTATTCTTGAATTTCTCATAGCAATACCTTGCTTTTCGAATAATATATTCTAAGGTATTTGGCTCATCAAACTCAATTATTCCCTGGTAGGATTGAGTAAATCCACTAATAAATCGTTTCATCTTTAACTTTTCATCCTTTATGTAGGGCACATACCTCATCAACTCGAGCAATTTGTTGATATACTCATCTATGGTGAGTTGTCCCAGCTTGAGTTCATAGAACTCCTTGGTGTTCCCATCAAAGTACTTTTATCATATATACTTCTTCTTGAAGTATTTCTCAAATTGTTTCCATGAAAAGTCCTTCTCATGGATTCCTTTCACATTCCTAAGGTCCTCCCACCAAATGGAATATTTCCCATTCAGGTTGAAAATGGTTATCCAATCCTTTAAGTTCTCAGAGTAGTCATGAACTCTGAAGTACTTCTTCAGGTCGAGTAGCCAAAATTTTGATTCTTCCCCCTTCTTAATATCTCCATCGAAGGTGGGTGGTTTGGATTTCTTGAATTATTCAGGGTCGTGACTCTTGGAATGTTTCCTCTTCTTTCCTCTCGTCTAAGAATGGGAACTATTTTTTCCACTAGAAGATTCCTTGGAGTTTTCAGTGTCATCAGAGGGACATTCCGATGAGTGTCTCTTGACTCCATTTTGGGCCTTTCTTGATGTGTTCCTCATGGTGTGGCCACTTTCCAGACCATGCTTTTGTATCTCAGGTGGAATTGGAGTTTTCTTAGTATGGTGTATGTCCACATGACTCGCAGCTGGACCATGTTCCAGTTGTCTTTGTATATCTGATAGACTTTGCAGTAGGACTACATTAATTTCAGTCTTCTTTTCCTACTCCTTTATCATCCTTTCATTGTCAGCCTTATAACTCTGTAATTCTAGCATGAGGCTTATTACGGTTTCTGTTAAGCCCTAATATTGGCTCATTACCACTTAATTGGGGCATATTAGATTAGTAATGTTATTTTATTTATGTCGGCTTTAGGCCATTAGTTGTGATTTATATTAGTAATGTTATTTTATTTATGTCGACTTTACGCCATTAAAACCTCCTAGTCTCCTATATATACCAAGGAGACATTTTCATTTTGAATCATCTTGTACTTGAACATTTAAGTGGGGTAAAAGGAGGTTGCCCCCTCGAAGAGGCTTATTATCTGAAATTATTTTTTCAAGGCGTTGAGTACCTTTCCTGAAGTTTTTCTATGCTATATTGATGTTTGGTTCTTAACATATGGTATCAGAGCTCAAGGTCTTGGGGTTTCGCTGCTACATCTGAGACACCGTGGAATTTTCGCTATAACTTGTTTTCTACAACGTTTCAGGAGGAACATCTTAAAGGGTTTTTATAATACAGATCAAGGTACGTTGTGTTCAAAATTCAGCTCCTGAGGCCTTATACTTTCGGAGATACAACTGGTACAAGATAGGGTTCTGGAATCATCCTGAAATGAGTCATTGTAGTATTTTTTCTATAAAAAAATTTCTGTAACGTTTCAGACATTGAAATCTGGAGAAAATTTACAAAAATCATTATTTTATCTGTGGAAAAAAGTTCGGCATCTGGGTCATCTTAAATTTGTAGATACACCCTGTGTAAGATAGGGTATCTGACTAGCCCCATTGACTAGTCTCAAGAAGGTGTTATAGGTAAAACAAGAATAACTTCTTGCTGGAGTATCCAAATTGAGTGGGACTGGTTGCA
>ML777606.1:1679389-1734527 GCA_009831015.1 Picea engelmannii | reverse complement strand
ATCTTGTACTTGAACATTTAAGTGGGGTAAAAGGAGGTTGCCCCCTCGAAGAGGCTTATTATCTGAAATTATCTCTTTTTCAAGGCATTGAGTACCTTTCCTGAAGTTTTTCTATGCTATATTGATGTTTGGTTCTTAACAGTTTCAGCCAAATCTTGAGGGTTTTCCACCACCCTCCTTTCATCATATTCATCTTCTCTATTTTTGGAGCTCTCCCCCAACTCATGGTGTGTCACCATTCCTTATTCTATAGTTTTCTCGTTGTTCACTGACTGCTTGAGTGCTTACAAAACATTTTTTCTTAGTTACTAATCTACCAATTCACGAGCAACACATATCATTGCAAAGTGAAGTCAACTTCTTTATTTGGAAACATTAGCAACATACGGTGTAGAATTCCAAAACATCTATCAATAGTAGAAGTTTGTGTTCCTCTCTTCAGTACAAGTTCAGACACGTTTCTTATAAAAGGGGATAAGGTAGGGTGTTACCCCATAAATTTCTATAATAATATTTTATGCGACTTGTGCATGAGCCCAAGAAGGCCAAGTGTTGTTTCCATGATTTGATACCAATTTGTAAGACACCCGACCCATAAATACCCTTTCTAGGGATGGGGCATCAAACTTTTGTTTTTCCTAACTATCTCAAATCCTAATTCTGGGCTCCCCATTGGCTACTGATCACCATGAGCTTTCTAATGGTCTCCACCACACTAGAATATGAGCTATGGTGTGCAAGTTATCGCCTCCCAAAGTTATCTGGGCGTTATTAGTTGGGGTCTTCCGCGTTTGGTGTTGAACACCCCTTTTATTACTCCCTGAAGTCCTAAAATCTCGCCATGTGGCCTTGTCCATTCGGCGTTCAAAATTTTTCATTGAGCGTCCCTTTTTTGGTGTTTGACGTTCGATAATCGGCAACCGACATCCTATGTTTTCGATGTTTTGAAAATCAACGGTTGTCCTTGAACGTTCGGTGTTCGACGATTGGTGATCGAAGTTGAACATCCCTTTACTATACTATGCCCAAATCTTCTAAACTTTTGAATTTATATAGACTCTAGGAGTCTTGGACATGTCACCAACCACGTTGGATAGGTGGGCATGAACCAGAAGTTGACACATAGCGAGGGCTAGGGGTGACACGTGTCATGCTATAATAGGCATAAGGGGTCTGTAAATCGGCCATATCTAGGTGACACATTGCACCTTATTTGTGGGTTGAAGCCACTCGAGATGATGTTAGTGAGCCATGTCAGCCCCTGACATACAATCTCCTCACTTATTTCAAATCTCACAGTTGATATTTATCCATGTAGATCCATAGATCCACGGTTCCAGTTACTTCGTGGATACAAGATTCAGAGCTTACCATCTCCTCATATCATGGATCCCCCGAAGATTCAAGTCTCTGTACTCTTGGATCTAGTTCAATGTGTCCTCTACCTATCAACGGTAGAGATTCGCTTCTTTGTTCGCAACTTCAGGAGTTTTCACACCTTAAAAATTCTTGGCCAAGTTCCTCTAGAGTACCAAGTCTCTGGACAATAGGATTTCTTGCCACGTAGCCTCTCATCCAACGACTCTAGTTCAACAGACAACATTTAACATGGGACAATTAGGGATCATGTGTCACTCCACGACGTGTTCCCGGTTGGTTGGGCAGTCGAGGGGGAGGGGTTCCTTAGATTGACAGTTGAGAGGGATCTCGAAGGATCCAAGGATTAACGGTCCACGTCACTTTGTAATTTTGGAATTTGAGAGTTTCAACATGTATCTTCCATCTTCCTCTGTGGACCATGACTAATCTATCACCACGTGTACCTAGCATTCATGGACAAGATTTCATCTAGCTTGCAGAGCTCTGGGGAAACTAGCATGTCCCTATAACTATGAATACCCGAACTTCTAGATAGTTTTTGATATGTGGACATGCGTTCCTCCACTTTCAATGGTCCTGATTAACTTTGCAACTCTGACATTCAAGAGTTTCGACACTAGACCACTCCTATTCTCACGAAGTGGAAATTTGTCGAAGCACCTAACGCTACCCTTCCTAAGTCCAATCTAATGGCTGAGGGAGGTCTCCACTGGATCCCCAGATCTACGACCCTCATCTATTTGTGACTTCAGCCTTTAGTCTTTTTCGAGGGTTATGGATTCATAAGTTCCAAAGTCCCAAAGCCAAAAGGGCTAGATCCTTTCAGACTAGTGCAGGGTTCCCAGACCCTGGTCATATGGGTCCTTTAGAAATTATTGTGGGCTACGCACTAATCCTTTTAGAAGAAAATGGGTTAAGGACATGGGAATTATCCCTCGATCATATGGGTGGATACTCTGAAGGAAACACCCTTTTTCCCACAGAGTTGAATTTGACACTCCCTCTAAGGTAACTCAATAGATCAGTAGGACATAGACGTTTTAGTTAATCCTACCCCGAATCTCCTGCAGATTCACATTCCATAACTCTCTAGCAGCTAAGATGAGGTAAATCGAAGACCAATTAAATACAACAGTTTACAGAAGAAAATGAGCACTTCTAATAACTGATCAAACACTGCAAGACTTAACCATTAACAAATAAATTCAATCATCACATCCAATGTATTACACAGAGTAGGAAAATACTTATCAGCACTGGAAAATGTGAAGAAACTATTGAAAGGGGTGTTTGTTTCCTCCCAACCATATGCACAACCACTCCTAACGAATTTACCACTGGCCACCCCCGAGCTATACCATGATGTGCTGAGAGAGATTCTTTCTCCTTGCTCCACAATAGTCAGGGATGGAGGTTACTCTCCTCCTCCCACAAGAAATTGGCAATCGGTTTTCTGTCTACTCCAAGCAAGGAGGTCTGCATGAGTACTTCCTCAGTCACTCGTCAAACTTGTTTATCATATTGTATTGAAACCCTACCCATGTATTCTTACAACCAAAAAGGGCCCGCTTCTCAGTGTTTCTCTCAACTCCATAGTCGAAAACATGCTTCTCTTCTCTTCTCAAGATTGTTCTCTCTACTCTGCTTTATTTCTGATCCATCTCTGTCCCCCAAATTACCTCCTTTCTTTCCTTCCTTAGCAAGGTTATGTGGGTTCAAATCCCCAATTCGTGGTCAGGCCTGGAATCCTTACATATGGGTACCCTATCCCATCTCCTCATTAACTCTTGAGGATGGCCTTCCAACTACCATCCTGATTGGTAATTGATTTTTTGGTCAGATGAATGTTGAGCAATTACACCCAATAGGTACTTATTTTGTGAGGGTCATCTCAACCATTCTTGTATTCCCTCACCATCTCTCTCATAGCATCCATGGTGTATCTTAGCAAACTCCCCCCCTTTGAGACAATTGTGCAACACATATCCAATTTATATTAATAAAAACAAATTCATGCATTGACCCTTTTATACAAATGTTCATCAAATCAAACATTCACACATATGTAGTCCTCCATAGTCTATTATCCAGTTTATATTTATATTTACAAACTGGGGAAAACAGGGGTATTACAATGGCTATGACCTATCAGTGCCACCAGAAAAAGAACTCATCATTATAGGGGTTTGGCACCCTACCACCTCCTAGTCGCCTCATCATGTCGGTCCACCATGACATGCATGGATCGTGCAATCCATGTGGAGTAATATCTACTCTAGAGCTCAATCCTATAACCCTCTTAAAGGAAAAACTACAAAGTATGGATGCAAATCCAAAATTTATCATTCTCCCTTGTTTGCAACCTATCAACTGGATCTTCATGTTAGCCAACAGTGAAGTAAACCAATCATAGAAAATGGGTCTTAAACACTCCACTGCATATAACATGAGTGGCCTTTATTCCTTGTGCAATTAGGCTGACCTTGAAATCCGTGTGAGCACTAGCACAACGATATTTAAAATCAAGTTCTCGATCACCCTGATAGGGAGTTTTCTCTCTACTTTATCTATGCCGACAACATAGTGGGTGGAAATGTACTCCTCCATGGTCATACCACCTGCAACCCCTCGAGCCTTGAGACTCACTACCTAGACTTGGTGAGACAATCTTGTGATAAAGTATATATCATCCACTTCAATCCTTAATGGTTTCCCATTGAGATTGAAGGACTCTTTGTCTGGATCCCAGTAGTTTACCAATAACTAGAGTAACCTCACTTGAGCCCTCATTCCCTTGAGAGCCCAAAATTTATAAAGGCCACAATGTTTTAAAGCTTGTTGGGCCCTTGCATCTCTTCCCGTTGCTACTTCTATCTCCTCATGCTCCCTTTCCCTCCATTCAATAACCATCCTACAAAGGAGAAACCATTTTTTGAGTTAAAACCTCTTCAAAATCTTATTCACAGACTTGTATGCGGGCTAAATTGGTAACAATCACGTATAGGAATGCATATACATGTGCAAGCTTCACTTTTCCCACGTATATGGGGTCGTATATGCAATCCGATGATCGACCACCCGCGCACACCCTAGTTTCCATGTTACACCCTCTAATACTCAAAAAATGGGACCTAAAACTAGAATTTAAACCATTGGAATTAAATAAGAGGGAATGGGAACTTACTTGGTTCAAACGGTTGATGATTCCATTGATCGTAGATCCTGCAATCGACACTTGAATATCATGGGGAAAATGGTCTAAAATGAATTATGTGGGTGAAAAAACTCAAATGGTATGGTAAAATGTTATACTTTTACTATTTGTAGAAATGTTTTACCCACTTTCTATAGTTATTTGTATTTTTTAACCTTATAGACTAATAATGCAGTGGAAAGACTTGGTTTTTAGTGGTTTTGTCCAGGATGTTTTATGGCTTCTAGCGTCCTACCTCCCGTTGATGCCTTTGGAAGGTATATTCTTTCACTGGCATATAGAATAGGTTTTCACTCCATTTTGAATTCTTGCATCATCCTATGACCATCATCCATACACCCTAGGTACGAACCCATTTATTAGTGACACAAAACCTTCTCACTACTACTAGAAGTGTCGTTATTAAATGGTAGAGGTTTACCAAACATGGGTGCCCTAGTTAGAACCTTTGTGTTATTTGGTTCCCATGCAAAACTTATTCCATAGGATCAGGATCTCCTTATAGTCCCGATATGACTTTAAATTCGAACCCCATTTTATTACTCACAAGAATTTTGACCATTACCTATTGGACTCCCCCCAAGTCTTAGTTAAGCTCTTTTCCGACTCCCGAAAAAATGAAAAGATTGCCTAGTGAACTTGTCTCTTTCACACTCTTTAAATGGATTTGAAAGGACATCAATTTGGTATAGGTTTAACCCTTTTTCGAGCCAAGTAATATATGAAAAAGGAATACTCTAGTCACCATTGGCTAGAAGAGTTCTCCTGGGTATTATTTTATACCTTTTTGGGACTATGGGACTAAATCTACGAAAAAGGACATTTTTGGGATTAAGTTTTAATTGCATTCCATCATCCTGCTTAAATTATTGAGCCTATTTTCGGTTCCTTCTTTCTCATTATTAACCTCTTACCTTAGAAATTTGCATCACTAGCCAAGTAGTTCCTTCCATATATCCTTTGCAGCTTGACACCCTGTACCCTTAGAGGAAACATCCCCCTGAGTGTCCATGCCCCGCATACACTCCCTTGCATTGAGCATAGGTATGTTCTGCTACTTGGAACTAGTTTATTACTCATGAAACTTGTTTCCTCTCTTGTATCATAGCATTTATTTGCCTATGAAAAACCAAAAAGATAGGCGGGAAAAGAATATTATCTCATATTGGTAGCAGTCGTGTCGCCTTTGAACAGAGAACAAACTTGTGAGTCCAATTTCATCCAAATTTTGGGTTTAGAATGACCTTAGGAAGATGAGATCATTACTCAAAGTTTACTCCTCCAACTGGTTATTCTTCCAGTCCCTATGGAGAGTTTATTGATGCCTTCTGTGTCACAATTTTTTTTATCATCAAGTCTTTACTGTATGGGTTGTCCATATGCCTCATTCTCTTGTTCAAAGAAAGTATCTAATCTTCTGCTGGACATTTATCAGAACTCTTGAATTTGCATTTTGGTCGTACCCTCAATCTATCTTAGAGTCACATGAATTTGTTTTCCTACCATGCACCTTGGGCATACTTTTATTATCGGTAGGTAACCTTGAACCCAATAGATGACATTTCCTCATTGGTCGCTGACTGGGGGGTTTCCCTTTTGTTCGACGATAATAAATATATTCACACATTGGGATTCGTGTAGTGTCTTGTATTCCATTAGCATTATTAGTGGTTTTCATCTCCTTTGTTGGTAGTTTTCATGGATGATTTTAGGGGCTAAATTTTTCTCATGGGTTAATTTTCCATGGTTTTTCCAAATATGAGATTCTCTATTTTAAAAATGATTCACCCATATTCTATAGGATAAAATTATTTTACCTTAAAAATCGCCAAAATTATATAAAAACTATATAAAATCCTTAGAAATTTGAATATTTTTACAAAAATATCGCCAAACATTTATAGTTGGCATCTGAAGGATTAGTAAGATTTGCCAAGGTTTCTACATTTTAAAACAAATTTCCATCCTTAAAATCATCCCTGGTAGTTTTCCTTATTGGCAGCTATTTAGAGGGTCTCTCTCATGCACTACTTGCATCTGGTGCATGCAAGGAATGCACGAGGTCATTGGTTTGTGATCATCCTATTCATCCAATATCCTCCTAACCATCAAGATATTTCTTTGTAACTCATGATGAATGATGATAGATTCCCTAATTTTCTCCTTTCAACGGGTCTCCTTTCATCGACTTTAACTAATCTATTATGGAAGTGTGACCTAGATTCCTATGAGTACCTAGAGGCTTGCAGTCATTAGTGGAATTTTCTTCTGCCATTGACAGTTGGGAAACATCAATGTATTCTAATCGATGGATTCTTCAAGTGTTCGACCTCAACACCCTTATTCACACTTGTAGAATGTACTCAGTCCCTTTATACCTACTTTCATTATCAGTGGGTTGTCACGTGTTTGTTAACAATATACGTTAATGACTGATAATCTAAGAAAGTCTCATTTTGTTCGACCTCAACTCCTATATTCACATGATGTAGAATTGAACCTTCATTGGACAATGTATAAGACCTCCAACATATAGTAGCATCATTACTTATCTGTCATTGTCTTTCATTGGACCAATAACTATATGACTTCAGTGATCATGGGAGATAAGATTGTACTCCATTGTATACATATATCTTTAGTTTATTTTGAGACTGAATTCTACTATGCCTTGTTCTTGACTATGACAGCCTATGGAATATGTTTTTTTTTTATTGCCTATCCATGGCCATGAAAATCTATTTGATATATTTCCACATGTATCTACAGTGTAATTCAAATTGGCAGCCATGTGCAAAAATTCATTATAGATTGTAATATTCTTATGAGAAACTAGTACTGCCAGACCATTCTTCATTAATCCACTTATGGGAATTATAATTATTTCGGCCATCATAGATAGTCCTCTGACCTCACATGTCACATCCCCGACACCTCAACCTGGAACAATCAGACAACGTCACTACACAATTTCATTGTAATACCATTTTGTGGTAGCCGAGGCCACCTAGGACGGGCCATGTAACACCACCAACAGACTGCTAAGCTCTAATAGGAGATTAATCATTCATCCCAGCTACATATATATTAAAATAATTTCTGATGAAATAAAAGACAATAAAATATACTACTACCATACTAACTCATGCAAAATTGAACGTAAATCATACATGCATCGAAAGCACATGATAACATTATAAGAATCATAATCATGCACAAAACACATCATTAAACACATAATTGATACTTATCTTTGGATTGTGAAGACCACTGACTGCGTGCAGACCTTCCACGAACCTCCCAAACTTAGACCACACTGCTCATCACTCTGAGAAGTGGGTCACCCCCGAGCTGGGACTAAACTCAACCGGGTAAGGGATTTCTAGGCTTGGCAACGCTAACAGGAAAGTCACATAGTTCAACAGGAAGGATTATCTCAGTTCAACATAAAGGATTCTCTCAGTTCAATAGGAAGGATTCTCTCAGTTCAACATGAATGATTCTCTCAGGATCCACTTACGCCCACTGCTTACAGAATCTCATTCCCCACATGTTTGTCCCACCCTATGAGTATACCCCTTCACTTTCACACAGTTCATCGAATCCTCCACCTCCCTTGCGGGGCTTCAACAAAAGGCTGGATAGGAACTCTCAGAGCTCTATATCTACTACTAGACTCCCTCCAAGAGAATTCTCTTCCTTGACACACTGTCTCACCTGGAGAGAGTTGATCACAGGCTTGACAACCTGCCTTTTCAATCTATGGTCCTGACAACCATCCTTTTCAAACCACAGGTCTGAAAACCTGTTTCTTCTATCCATCTCCTAAAAACAACAGGCAAGGGAGAGGGCAACAATAGAACTCTATTAAGGTAGATTATGACTCCCAAAAAATACCAGTGCATGAGTGAACTTGTCAGGATAAAAGTGGTCGACTAGTCAGAGAATAACAAGAATGGTGAGAATGGTGAGCATGGTGAGAACCAACGATGTCTCCCATGAACCTCCATGAGTCCCCGCCCCCCCCAAACAACAAGAATTCCCACTTAAAAATGCATGTGCCTGAGATGTCACATGGCTCTCATGAAGCACATTCCTTTCCATTTGGAAGTCATTCCCTCTTCCCAAAGTAACTTAGGATATAATCATATGATTCTATCAACATTTAGAATAATAATAAATTATTCTTGGAATTAATCTCTTAAGCTTAGTCCCTATTTCTAGCCTCTCATGCCCCTCTCCCTTACCCATCCTAGTGGAGCTTAGTCCCCCATTCTCTTTATTCATGGTTGGTCTACACGCAGTGGTGTTTTAATATTAATAATATTAATATTTACATGTACAAAATAGGCTCTTGGCCTTTAACACCTAGGCTCTCCAGCCTAATAAACACATAATCCTATAAGCTTATAATTTCTTTTCTCACCAACCTACAAAACATGTTACAATTCTTGCAATTGGGGCTCATCCTTGGGGATATTACAATCCCCTCCCCTTATTTTTTTCACTGTCCTCAGTGAAACTTATTTACACAACATAAGGCAATATTTTCAAAATCTTAAAAAATATGTGGGTATTATGCCCGCATAGCATCCTCATGCTCCCATGTTGTGTCCTCAGGACCATACCATACCAGGTCGACTGGACCTTTAAAATCCCTATGGCTTGATTCTGGATTTGCTTGCTCTTCTGGTCCAATATGCGCACCGGGTGCACTTGCAAGGTGCCTTCTTTCTCCACCCGAATCACATTCCAATCAATCACATGATTAGGATCAGGAATATGCTTCTTGAGTAATGCAACATGAAATACATTATGAACAGTCATGGATGTAGGAAATGCAATCATATAAGCAACTGGTCCAATCCTTTCTAGGATTTCAAATGGTCCACAATATCTGGCTGCCAACTTGGAATAGTATCCTAGATTCAGGGAACTTCTGTTGGCTTTCACTTTCAAGAAAACATTATCACCCACATTAAACTCCCTATGGGTTATGTTCTTATCAGCATAACTTTTCTGCCTGTCTTGGGAAACCTTCAAATTTTGCTTAATATTCAACATTTACTCTTCCATTTATTTGAGCAACTCTGGCCCAATTATTTCTCTATCAGCTGTGTTGTCCCAACTTATTGGTGTGTTTCACTTTCTACCATAAAGTGCTTCAAACATGATCATTTTCTATGATTCTTGATACCCATTGTTGTAAGCAAATTCTACCAAGTGTAGATAATCCTCCCATTTAGATGATTTTTCCATCACATACATCCTTAACATGTCCTCTATCACTTAGTTCACCCATTCTGTTTTCCCATCAGACTCAGGATGATAGGTTGTGTTGAAGTTCATGTTCATTATGAACCCCTTGAATAACCCTCTCCAGAACTTTGAGGTAAATTTTGGGTCTCTATCAGACACAATTTTATTGGGTATGACATGCAATCTTTCTACTTCCCTCATATAGATATCAACAACATTAGCTTCTTTGTGAGTAGTCTTCAATGGAATAAAATGGGCACCTTTAGTAAGCTTATCCACCACCACCATGATGGAATCATGTTGCTTGTTTGTTATGGGTAATCCTATGATGAAATCCATTTTCACCACTTCACACTTCCACTCAGGGATAGGTAATGGATGCAGTAATTTAGATGGGTGTCTATGCCTAGTATTGACCTTCTGGCATTCTAAGCATTTAGTTGTGTATTCAACAATCTCCTTCTTCATGCCTGGCCAATAAAATTGGCTCTTGACTGATGAAACTATTTCTGATATCCTGGGTGTCCCGCATAAGGTACATTGTGCATTTATTTCAAAATCACACTCCTCAATTTAGGAGAATTGGGTACATAAAATTTGTTTATGTACCAGAGAATTCCATCAATTCCCAATTTATAATCTTCAACTTTCTACTGCATTTTACCCTGCTGCAATTTTGTCACCAATTCAATGTATTGCAAATCGACTTTTGCAACTTTCAAAATTCTACCTTTAACATCCATTTGATACATGCTAATGGTTGTAGCATGTAGTTCATGAACTCTTCTATTGAGTTCATCAACCACTTTGTTCTCCTTTCCTTTGATGTGCTTGATATCAAAGTCATACTCACAGAGGAATTCCAACCATCTACTCTGCCTGGCATTTAGAGTAGGCTGATCAAACAAATATTTCAGACCATTATGGTTTGTCCTCAACTCAAACCTCTTTCCCATGACGTAGTGCCTCCACTTATTCAAAGCATGCACTATGGCTGCCAACTCCAAATCATGAGTGGCATAGAGCCTTTCATGCTCTTTCAATTTTATGGACTCAAAACATATTACAAATCCATTCTGACTGAGGTCTCCACCCAGTCCTTCTTGGAAGGCATCCGTACAAACCACAAAGTTTTCATCCGGGTTGGCAATCCTTAGAATTGGAGCACTGGTTAACAGTTGCTTCAATTCTTGGAATCTCTTTTCACATTCTTCTGTCCACTGAAATTTTACCCCTTTTCTTTGCAATGAAGTGATTGGGTGAGCAATTCTCGAAAACCCTACAATGAATCTCATGTAGTATTCAATTAGACCCATAACGGATATGACTTCTATCACTTTCTTAGGTGATGACCATCCTCTAATGGCCTCTATCTTCTCAAGGTCCACTTCTATCCCTTCCTATGAAATGATATTCCCCAAATAGTGAATTATGTTTTGATAAAATGAGCAATTGATCAATTTGGCATACAGTTGTTTCTCTCTTAACACTTGCAACACCATCCTCAAAAGATGCTCATGCTCTTCTTCCGACTTGGAATATACAAGGATGTCATCCAAAAATACAATGACAAATTTATCCAAATATTCTCCGAAAACACCATTCATTAGGCACATCAAAACAGCTAGTGCATTTGATAACCCAAATGGCACCACTGCAAATTCATAATGACCATACCTTGTTCTGAAGGCCGTCTTGTTGAGGTATTCTTCTTTTATCCTTACCTGATGATATCTTGACCTGAGATATATATTTGAGAATATCTTTGCATCCTTCAAATGATCAAAGAGATCACTGATCCTTGGCAAAGGATACTTGTTCTTTATACTCACTTTGTTCAATTTTCTGAAATCGATGCACAATCTCAATGTCCCATATTTATTTTTCATGAACAATATTGGGGCACCCCAAGGTGACACACTTGGGCATATATATCCCTTATTCAAAATTTCTTCAAGTTGTATTTGCAATTCCTTCAGCTCTGGTGTACTCATTTTGTAGGGAGTCTTCGACATCAGAGCTACTCCAGGAGTCATATTTATAGAGAAATCAATATCTTGTTTTGGAGGTAGTCTTGGTACCTCCTTTAACACATCCTCAAAATCCTCTAGGACTGCATGATCCTCCATATTTGGCACCTTATCCTTAAATTCTTTCTCCATATGGGCTGCAAATATTTGATAGCCCTTCCTAAAATACTTCTTTAACTGCATTGTTGAGATTTACCAGACAGTAACTGCCTTGGGTATTCCTTGGATTGTTTTCCAATTTCCTTCCTCATCCAAGAAAGTAAATGCCTTGTTATGACAGCCTAGTATGGCATGGTGTTGGTCCAACCAATCCATACAAATCAGGCAATCATATGATCCCAAAGGAAATATGTTCAAATTTTCCTTGGTATTCAGTCCATTCATGCCCACTGGACATGATTTAACCAACTCAACAACCTTTCTCTTGGATCCTGTAGCCAGCTGCACCAGCCAAGATTTCACATGCTTTCTTCTTGGAAATTGCAACCTTTCCACTACCTTGGGGTCTATATAACTATGACTAGCCCTTGAATCAATTAAAATAATAAAGGAATGGTTATTGATCTTACCTTCAAATTCAATCATGTGTTATTGAAACTCATCTTTCTTGTTGTCCAGGGTTGCATATATCCTTGGTATTCTACTACCCATGTCCTCCACTGTTTCTGCTTGTCGAACATTGTGGACATATCTTACTTTGTCACTTCTATGAGGGAAATCTCTATACCTGCGATCCCTTTTACAACCCCAACATTGCATAGGTGGTTGTCTTGGCCTTTGTCCACGTACTTCAACCATCTTAGGCTCTCTAAAAATTGGTTTTCTTTGAGGACTATTCCTAAAAAAGGGTGGCTTGATCCCCTTCTGCCTTTGTTCCCTCTTAAACTTCTTCTTGTCTTCCAAAGCTCTTTGGAAAGTAGGATTTCCTTTATACTGATCATATAAGCATTTCTCTCTCCTTATGGTTTCTTCCATATTTTTAGGATCATCATATTGGATCTTGTCACTAAGGAAAGATGGGAGTACACTCAAATATCTTTGGATTTTGAAAGTCTCATCTTTTATGAAAGGGACATACTTCAACAGCTATAGAAATATTCTTTCATATTCATCTATAGTCATGCTGCCCAATTTGAGTTCAAACAACTCTTTCATCTTTCTGTCATAGTATCTCTTAGTTAAGTATTTCTTCTCAAAGTGTTTCTTGAATTCCCTCCAAGTAACATTCTTCTCTTTAATATGTTGTACTTGCACAAGTTGGTCCCACCATATGGATTCTTTTCGTTTCACTTGATACATTGCAATTCTTCCTTCGGCACGAGAGGAGTAATTCTCCAGTTGGAAATATTTCCTCATGCCAAGAATCCATGTCTCAACGTCTTCCTCCTTCCAATGTTCTCCATCAAATGTAGGAGGTTTGATCTTGTTCATTTCACCTTTCAGTTCATCCACTCCAGATATTCTATGATTTCTGGTAGGAGATGGACTTGAACTACTGTGTTCCCTCCTCTTGGAGTGCCCTTGGGAGTGATGATGGTGTCTACTAACACTCCTTGGATTCACTCTCCTTATCCAATTTATGTTATATTCTTTCCAGGATCTACATCAAATTTATGTTGAATTTTCTCTGTTGTTCCGTGGATTTCATGAGATTTTTGTTATCTGCTCAGTGAGTCTGGACATGATTCTACAAATTTTCAATGATTTTCATCATGTTCCCTTCTTTATCTATTTATTCTCCATTCCCATTGGGGTTTGTCCCTTCAACCCCAAAATAAACATCAATTTCTCTAGCTTCAATTTCCAAACTGTAAGCATCCCATGCCTCCCCCATTTCTCTGCACTATGCGACAATTCGGCTCGGTTCTGACAATTGTTAACTCTACAAAATGTGTAGTCAATCAAGTTTTGTCAGGCTATCAGACTTTAATTATTTTCCAGAATAAACCAATCTGATTAAACAAAACAATATCAAATTCCATTTTCTGCAGGTCCTGGTCATTCAAGAATCCCCTCGGGCTTCAATCTCTAAGCCTAGTTCTGTTCTGCAACAAAATTTGGGTGCTAGCCCATTTTCTTCAGCCCTTGGTTCACATGTGACCGTGACTATTACTCGAAGCTTATGATTTGGGGACTTATCTGGAGCTCTAAAGAATCGGGCTTTGGGCTTCGAAGGTTTCAATTTTTCCACGTGTCCCAACATCACAGATAAAGGAATGGTAGAATGCATGAAGAACGATGGATCTACAGTCCACCTTCCTTCATGAACCACTTATTTTGGAATGTCAAGTCTCCGGACTTCACAATATGGTGCCACACGTCCACTAGGGCCCATGGTTTGCGTGCTTGAACTAATAAATTCCAAAAACATCACCTCAAATTTAGTACTTTTCAAATTGCAGGGGACATGGGTTGGTGGTTTTGGAGTAACTTGTCGATCGTTCCACAATTGGTCCCACACTGACACATACCCCTTCTGGGAAACCGTGATTTGGATTGTGGGACCGCCTTGTAGAATTATCTGTTGTGTAACTTCGATCTCGACAATGCCTCCCAGACCTTGATCTTGATAGATCATGACCAAAGTTAATGTCAACCCGATCTAGCTAACTTATTCGCCAAGTTTAACTACCTTGTGCCACCACTAGGAGCACCACTCGGAAGTACACACGAAGCTGGGACATGGTCCAATTAGGCAGGTGACATATGTCAAATCCTAATTGCATTTCCATCTTACCAAGGTTCTTGACTCACTAACACATGGCACACATACCATGTTTCCACGTCATCCCTAGTGATGACAGCAGGTCACGTCACTCCGGAACTTCGGGCTTTAGGATATTTCACCTTAACATGTCCCGTTTCTCTCAAATGCCAAACTCCTGAACAAGCCAATTTTATGACACACGTCTCTTGCGATGAGCGGTCTGGATTAAATCCAAACTTTGGGACTTTAGGAGTTTGTGCTCTATTCACACCTTGTTTCTACTGAACATCATATTCTCGAACAAGTTATCTTGTCGACATGTTTCCCTTGCTTGGATAGATGGAAAATAAACACACGAAGTTCACTTCATCTTCTCTACATATGACCGAGAGTTGTGACCTCGGCTTAACCTTTGGGCACTTATATCACTTTGCAAGATCAAAAGTCATGTTTTAATGAACCATGAAGATCAACAACTAGGAGTGATTGCAGGAACTCAACTTTCTCACATTTTAATTTCTTTACCGATCTCTGCAATGTGAAGATGCTCATCCATAGTGGGATCAATATCCACCGTTGATATGTTGATAGAGTAAGATCAACTTTCCTGAGGGATTGCAGGGTCTCAACTTACTCTCTCTTTAATTTTCTTTTTGATCTCTTCAATTGATCCCCACCGTCGATCTCCCCTCCATGAGATTCGACGGCTGTGACTTAATCTTCGCTTGATCTGATTGCTCAACTTCAAACCTTGCATTTCCAAACCCCCTGGTTATAGTTGTTTCTTTTCTTTGCTATATTTCTTGAATCGCTCTACCTCCCAATCTTCCAAACACAACCAAGATGTTCTATTGTCACTATGGAATTCTCTGAAATTCAAATTTGTCCTTCTCAACAATAATTTTCTCTGAGCTTTTGATTGCATAACCACTTATATGACCTAATTCAGGATCAATGTTGAAAACTAGGTTCTGAACTTCAATTTGTCCATTTCGACAACAATTATTTTCTAAAAATTTTGCTTCAACTTCCACTTACATGGCCCATCCAGGCTCAGTGTTGAAACCATGGCTCTGATACCAATTTGTCACATCCCCAACCCCTCAACCTAGCACCACCAGTCAACATCACTACAGAATTTTGTTGTAATACCATTTTGTGGTAGCGCAGGCCACCTAGGCCAGGCCATGTAACACCACCAACATACTGCTAAGATTTGATAGCAGATTAATTGTTCATCCTAGGTTCATATATATTACAAGCATTTCTAGAGAAATAAAACGCAATAAAATATACTACTACCATACTAACTCATGCGAAATTGACCATAAATCATACATGCAATGAAAGCACATGATAACATTGTAAGAATCACAATCATGCACAACAAACATCATTAAACACATAATTGATACTTATCTTTGGATTCTAAAGACCACTAACTGTGTGTAGACCTTCCATGATCCTCCCAGCCTTAGACCACACTGCTCATCACTCTCGGTATTGGGTCACCCCCGAGATGGGACTAAAATCCATCAGGCAAGGGATTCCTAGGCTTGGGAAGGCTAACAAGAAAGTTACACAGTTCAACAGGAAGGATTCTCTCTATTCAAAAGGAAGGATTCTCTCCGGAGCCACTTACGCCCACTGCTCACAGACTCTCATTCCCCACATGCGTGTACCACCTGAGGAGTATACCCCTTCACTGTCACACAATTCATCAACTGCTCCACCTCCCTTCCAGATCTTCAACAACATGCCAGGTAGTAAATCTCAGAGATCTGTAGCTGCTACTGGAATCCCTCCAGGAGAATTCACTTCCTCAACACACTCTCTCACCTAGAGAGAGTTTCTCATAGGCTTGAAAACCTGCCTCTTCAATTTGCGGGCCTGACAACCCGCATTTGCAAACCACAGGTCTGAAAAACTGTTTCTTCTATCCATATCCTAAGACAAATGGACAAGGGTGAAGGCAACAACAAAACTCCAGTAAGGCAGAGTATGGCTCTCAAAAAATACCAGTGCATGAGTGAACTTGTCAGGATAAAGGTGGTTGAATGGTTAGAGAATGGCGAGAATAGTGAGAATGGTGAGCATGGTGAGAACCAATGGTTTGTCCCCTGAACCTTCGTGAGTCCCCCCACCAAACAACAATAATTCCCACTTAAAAATGCATGTGCCTGAGCTGACACATGTTGCTCATGAAGCATGTTCCTTTCCATTTGGAAGTCATTCCCTTTTCCCAAAGGAACTTATGATATAATCATATCCTTCTATCAACATTTAGAATAATAATAAATTATTCTTAGACTTAAGCTCTTAAGCTTAGTACCTATTTCCATCCTCTCAGCCCCCTCTCCCTTACCCAACCTAGTGGAGCTTAGTCCCCCATTCTCTTTCTTCGTGATTAGTCTACATGCAACGATGTTTTTATATTAATAATATGAATATTTACATGTACAAAACATTCTCCTGGCCTTTAACACCTACTCTCTCCAGCCTAATAAAAACATAAGCCTACCATCTTATAATTTCTTGGCTCACCAGCCTACAAAACATGTTACAATTCATAAATACAAGTGGGGCTCATCCTTGGGGATATCACATCACACATTAGGGGGAATATGTTACAACAAATTTTTCCTCACTCCATGGAACTTGCTTAGATGGCCTTCCATTTCCCTCTACAGACTTGAAGTCCTTTTTTGTTCATCCCAGAGCCAAAAATGCATATTTTTCCTCATATACACACCCTATCAGTTACACAACAAGCATATATGCAGATTGCTTGACTACATCCTACGTACATCGGGTTTGGTGCTCAAAATTAAAAATTATGTTGGGTTTCCATGCCATGTCGCGAGATCCATGATCCTTGGCCTTCCATATACTGAAAATGCTCTGAATTGTCCCTTAAGTTCCATTTGAATGCTACAAATTGAGTGATATCCAAGACTTGAGGGAGATTCAACAATTAAACCTTGAGAGCAAGGACACTCTGGATAAATTTCAATTCATATCAAGTTTTCACCCCTTTATCCTTGAAAGTCTGAACTCCTTTTGTTCAACCACCAAGCTCTTCCTTCTTTGTGATGGAGAACCTCATTGACTCATATTTATGAGCTTTCGTTTGGTGGAGGATTGAAGTGGTGGAGGCCCAACTGGAGGGACTTAGTTTCTTAGTTCTGATATGTGTCGTGAAATGTTTTTGTCATCTATGTAGTTCCGTTGATTACCTTAATATAAATACTCTTTTCCAATTTATATCTTGCAAATATTTGAATTATTATTCCATGGTCGTATTTGTCATGTATGTTAATGGATTATGCTAATCTATGTGATAACATTATATATTATCACCATATGCTTGTGTGTCTTGGTTGTTGAGGACAAGTTGCAGGTATAAAGATTTGGTTCGTGTGCTCAACGATGGTCTTCTTTGAAAGTCCGGACAAGGTAGGCTCTTAGCCTTGTCTTGTTAACATTTCATTTATATAACATACTTGGGATTAGACTTGATTTATGTGGGTCATTCCATTTGTTGTGGTTTACGCCTAGTCATAGTGATATTTACCTCATAACACAAACTGTAATAAAAAATCCTAAATGGCTTCAATATCTACCTGATATGTTTCTATCATAAATTACAAATTATGGAAAAGGAAAACATCTACCATCATTGAAATGTTTATCTCACATTACTAGATACCTATTTTAACTTCAACATTAGTTGTCAGTATAGGAACCTTAATCTCTAGGATTTAAAATATCCCCATTTCAAGTGGTATTAGTAGCACCTTAGGTTCTACTAACACAATTTTTTGTGCAACTTGTGAATTACTAGATATTTAAGGTTTTGACAAGATGAAAATTAATGCTTGATTGCCACTTATTTTGAGAAACTTTAGATCTAAATTTATCAGTGGAGACCAATGCAACAATATCAACTAACCATATTTAATGTTTATAAGAAAACAAATTGCGACAAAACAAACCAAGGATAATTATTTGAGTATGATAATAAAATAATTGAGAAGAAAAGCATCAAAACCCATTACCACCTGATTGAGATTCCCATGAAAAACATATCCCTATAAAAACCTAGTTATCAATGATAAAAAAAAGCAACACCAGCCAAGGAAAAGCCTCCATGTTGTTCATAAGAAGAGTTGACTTGGGCCTCTCTGATCCCAAAGTTGGAGTTAATGCAAATAAGGAAAGTGGGTGAGGCATTGTCTCCTCCCTTAAATATAAGGCTAGAGAAGGAAAAAGCGTAGGAGGGGACTGTCAGCCCACTCTGACAGAGATCATGTCAGACAAAAGACTACATGGGAAATCTGACCAACGTCTACATGTGCAGTCTGATAGAGAATCTCATCAACGTAAATCCTTGAATGTATGACATAACCATGTCTCAGAAAATCTGAGTCAGTTGGAGTATATGTAGGCATTTTGTCGTTTTTGTTGGTATCGATGGTAGAGCTAAGCTCCCAATTGTAATGTTTTGATAAGAACCCTAGTTTTCTAGTTGTAGATTGATCCTTGAAACTTCTTGTTTAATGGAAGCCAACTCCTTTCTTTATATTTTGCTTCTGACTCTGAAATCCCGGGCATGGAGGATACAGTCGGGTGTTGTGATTATTGTATAGTGTAGGTTTGACTATATCTATTATTGCAACGTTTTCAGTTTCTTGGAGTTTTTGGATTCAAGAGTATCTTGTATCTAATACTTTTCCTCTAAAGGCTGCTGGAAGACCGGATGTCTAGAGAAGACTTTCATTCCTTTCTCATTTTTCCTCCACCTATTCACCACTATGCAACTTACTGGCCTAAGTTAGATCAAGACCTCACCTATATCTACATTTCCAACCCAGTTTTATGAGTTGAGCGATATTGTTCTGAGTTTACTTCCATTCAATCACCCTTTATAAACAAATTTTGACATATAAAATGATGGGTATCAGGCTTAGTCCTGTTGCAATCAAGGAGTGGCTTCTGGTGCTAACATTTCTGGCACCGTTGTAGGGGAAGAATTTTAAGATTTTCCTGGGGATTGAATGACATTGAGCCTATGATTCTAAAGGTGCATTAGCCATTAGAGCCCTACAATATTGCTACTGTTCACCTGCCAAATCCATTGTGACGAATCCATGGTGGTGAACCCACTATTTTTGTTGTGGCTTCCAGAGGTAGGCATATGAGGTCTACCCCTCAGTTGCCCTTGAAAACACCTGAAGCAGATCCAAAGAAGCTTATCAGAAAGGGAAAGGTCCTCAAATAAGGAACTTCTACTGTTGAACCAGGTATTTCTTATAGTTCTCATTGCCCTCTATTAGATACTCCAATATTTACTTCTTAGTTTCCTATCAGACCCCTTGTTGGAGTTTCTCGTTTCTTAAATTTTGGGAGTGTTCCTGTTGAGTTTTAATCTCTTGGTCTTGTATTAGAGGAAGAGAGTTTTTTCACTCTTATCTTTCCTGATGTTGTAGCCTGGTATAGACCTAGGAAGTCATAAGAGTTTCCTACCCCAGGCTTTACCATCCCTCCTCCTATTACTGTTGCTACTGCTGTACCCACACCAACCTCTACTCCTTTAAGCCCTGCAGCCTTTTCTGCAAATCCTCTGTTGTTCCCTTTTCCTCCTATGAGCTCAGTTCCACTCTCCCCTAGTCAAGCCCCTTCTCATCCTAGTTCTCCTCCAACTAATATCCCTATGGCAGGAGATCATCCCCCAGTAAACAGAATGGATGCCATAGTGGCTGCAAGGTATGCCCCTCTAGTCCTACCCCAACCCATGAATCCTCTCCCTGCTGGATATTACTTGAAATATATGCCTAAATTCACTGGAGAGGAGGACATAACTGCTGAAGAGCACCTTGTTTCCTTCTACATCTATGCAGACAACCTGAACATTGAAAATGAAGATGTCTGAATGAGAGTCTTTGTCCAGAGCCTTGATGGTTAGGTTAGGAAATAGTTTAGGCGATTGACCCATGGATCTATTGTTGAGATTGAATCTCTAGATAATGCCTTCTTCAGACAGTGGAGGGATAAAAAAGATTTCATGTACTATATGATAGAGTTTGGGTCCTTGAAGAAAAAGGAATGAGAGTCTATCTATGACTTCTCCAAAAGATTCAATAAAATGTATAATAAGATCCCTCCTGAGATAAAACCCTCAGAAGCCTCTACCAAAATCACTTATTCTAGTGCTTTTGACCCTGATTTCTGCCTCCTTCTCAGAGAAAGAAGGGCTACCACCTTGGATAACATGCAAGATGCAGCCATAGAAGTAGAATCTAATGTGTTGGCAGTTAATAGGCTCAGAATAAAATCTAACAGAGACAAGGGAAGAGGAAAGTTTGAGGCCTCACCCTCTGGTTCTTATACAACTCACCCTTAGGTGGATGAATTGACCAAGATGGTGAAGTCTCTGTCTGCAAAGATGGACAAAATGAAAATGGAGGGGAAGCAGACATATAGAAATCCACAGAACACTGACAACAGAGGCAACTTCAGGACACCAACTAATAATGTTCTTCAGATTATGCCAAGGGAACAAAGAAATAAAGATAGGGATGATCATAGGATTCAAACGCCTCTCCAAAATAACATGGTTGATGATGAGCAGAGCGAAGAAGAAGAGCTTGATCTTGAAATCCATTGTATTGAGGACACCTCTCCTTTTCCTCATCTAACTCAATCTACCTATGAATAATTCCTCATGAACAGTCAAATAAATGAGCTGAGTAAGGGGGAGAAGGTCAATAGCAGTCCCAATAGATACAACCTCCGGTATAAGAAGAAAGATGGGAAATATGATATCCCTGATCAACCTTCCATAGCAGAGAATCTTTCTAAAGATGCAGCAAATAACAAAAAGGAAAATAAAGCTTAGAATCTCTCGCCAATAGCCAAAGACCCTGTCTTAGAGGTAAGGGAAATTCAAAAGCCTCCTTCCTCCTTTAACTTTGAGCATGAAATTCAAAAAATCAGGATTCATGTACCCATTTCTGAGCGAGTCAAACATGAAGACTTCAAAAGATACCTCTCTAAACTACTACATTCCGAGCCACCTCAACTTTCCATAGACTTAGTGAATCTCCCAGATGAAAAGACATCAGTCATCCTAGGTCCTATGGTAGAAGACAAAGATGATTCATCCCCTCCATTCTACACATCCTTGAACATTCATGATAAGGTGATGCATAATTGTCTGATGGATTTTGGGGCATCTCATAATGTCATGCCCAAAACATTCATGGAATAATTGGGATTGGAAGTCACAAAGGCTTAGCATGACTTGTAGTCTTTCGATTCAAGGAGGGTGTAATGTCTTGGGGTCATTAAAAATCTAGTGGTAACCTTGTTTCAGATGCCCATGAAGAGTGTGGTCATGGACATTGTGGTAGCTGATGTTCCTCCCATGTTAGACATGCTATTGTCAATATCTTGGATAAAAAGTCTTGGAGGAACATTACATATGGACCTCACATATGCTACCATCCATATCTTTGGAGGGGAGAGTAGAAGACTGTATAGAAAAGCCCAGCTGGCCTACATTGTTAGTGATGAAGCACACCCCACCAATCATCCCATATTTTCCCTTGATATCAATTTGGGGTACAGCTTGTTGCAGCTCACCAATGCCCCTAAACCTCCTCTTCAAATTAGAAAGAAACCAATTACCCCCCATGAATATTATTCCCCATCAATTTTGTTTGGAAAATGTTCTTTGATGGAGCTTCTTCTAAAGATGGTGCTGGTGCTGGAATAGTTTATGTTTCCCCTGCTTAGGAAACCATATCTCTTTCATACAAATTAGATTTTGAAGCTATCAACAATGTGACAGAGTATGAAGCTCTTACTTTAGGTTTGAGGTCTGTAAAGGACATGGGAATCAAGGAAATATATGTCTTTGGGGATTCCAAGTTGGTCGTGAAACAAGTCAGAAATATTTACCAAGCCAAACATCCAAGGCTTAGATATTATAGGAATAAAGTGTGGGATTTAATAGACATCTTTTTCCTGGCTTTCAACATTTCATTCATTGCTAGAGAGGAAAATACATTGGTTGATTCTCTGGCTATTTCAACAAGTAATTTCAAAATTCCCCTACCACCTAAGCTTAGGTATGACATATAAGTGAAATACAGGCCCTCCATACCTAACAATGTCAAGCATTGGAAGGTTTTTGAGGATGACCATGAAATCAAAAGGTTCCTAGAGACTGTTGATGAATTTTCAGAATTACATATTGATCAAGATCCTGATTCTGAAGCAGATCTTCATGTTGAAGTACTTTTGAACAAAATTACTGACCATCATATTGTTCAATTGCCCAACAATCACATTCCAAAGGGACTATTTCCTTTGGAAAGGTTATTTGACAACAATGATGTGGTAGTAAAGGGAAAAATCTCAAATGATAATGCTAATGCAACTGAGTGCAACATTGGCACAAAGGAGGAGCCAAAGCTTGTCAAATTGTCAAGCATCTTGACAAGAGAGTAGAGGGATGAGTATGATGAATTATTAAGGGAATTTACTGATGTGTTTGCTTGGACCTATGAAGACCTTAAGACATATGACACAACTATCATTGAGCACGAGATTCCACTGAAAGAGGAGGCTAAGCCATTTAGGCAAAAGATAAGACAAATTAATCCCATGTTGTTGCCTGTCATGGAGAGAGAAGTAAAGAAGTTGTTTGATGCCCAAATCATTGTCCCTTTGATATATTCTGAATGGGTGACCAATTTGGTCCTAGTGAGAAAGAAAAGTGGAGAAATCAGACTCTGTGTTGATTTCAAAAATATGGACAGGAGTTCAAAGAAAGACAATTACCCCCTACCCAAGATGGAACACATATTGCAGAGGGTAACTGGTGCATCAAGGATATCTATGATTGATGAATTTTCTAGCTATAATCAGATATCATTCATGCCTGAGGACCGAGAGAAAACAACCTTCACCACTCCTTGGGGCACATTCATGTATGCCAAAATTCCTTTTGGACTGATGAACGTAGGAGCAACGTTTCAACGATCCATAAAAAAATATTTTATTGGAGAGAAGGACAAATTTGTGGTCATCTATCTAGATGAAATAACATTCTTCTCTAGATCTGATAAGGAACATTACTGTCATCTGAGGAATTTTTTCTTGAAATGTAGAAGGTTTGGTCTCTCCCTCAATCCCAAGAAATATTTGTTTTCCATGAAGGAGGGAAACTTGTTGGGCCATATAGTATCTACTGAGGGAGTGAAAATTGATCCCAGTAGGGTGGAGGAAATTCAAACTCTGCCACTTCCCAGGTCTAGGAAAGAAGTCCAGTCTTTCCTAGGAAATATTAATTTCTTAAGGACGTTTGTTTCAAATTTTGTTGAATTGGTGAAGCATATCACAACCATGCTTAGGAAGGGGAATGAAGTAAAATGGACTATTCAACCCAGGGAATCCTTTGACCAAATCAAAAAGGCATTGACTGAGGCACATGTTCTTATCAGTTCTAATTATTCCAAGGACTTTTTGATCTTTTCTTTTGCTTCTTTTGATACACTGGTTGTTGTTCTACTATAGAAGAATGATGCAGGGATGGAGCAACCTATTTCCTTTTTTAGTAGAACATTGAGGGATGTTTAGATCAGGTATGATATCATGGTGAAACATGCATATTCCTTAGTTAAATCTCTCAAAGCATTCAGAGTCTATGTTCTACACTCAAAGGTCATTGCATATGTTCCTTTAGCTTCTATGAAGGACATTCTTATTTATCCTGACATAGACGGGAGAAGGAGCAAATGGATTTCCAAGATCCTTGAGTTTGATATAGAAATAAAGCCCACCAAGCTCATTAAAGGCCAAGGTTTATCCAAGCTCTTAGCTAAATCTAACTGTAAATCCTTGGGGGTCAACTTCATCAATGTTTTCTCAAAAGATCAGCACGCTGAGTTGTCTGACCAAAGTTCTCAAAACATCTTACCATTAGCAGAATGCACCTGGTATGGAGACATATTATATTTTTGTGAGAGTTAAAGCCTCCTGATGGAATGGGGAAGAGTAAGGAGAGAGATTTAAATATTAAAGTAGTTAGATATTGCCTTATTGACCAGGTCCTGTACTGGAAGGACCCCCTCGGAGTTCTCCTGAGACGTCTAAACCCACAGGAGGCTCAAAAAATTATGTTTGATTTCCATAGCAGTCTATGTGGGGGACACCATTTCTGGAATACCACAACCTACAAAATCCTCAGAGCTGGGTACTACTGGCCCACTTTATTCACTGATGTCTGTAGAAAGATTAGAGCCTGCATCAAATGTAAAAAATTATCAGGAAATCAGCAGCTCAAATCTCTGCCACTAAAGCATGTAGTAGCTTCAACACCCTTTCAGCAATGGGGGTTGGAATTCATCGGAGAGATTCATCCTACTTCAAGCGGTTAAAAAAGGTGGATCTTAACTGGAAAAGATTATTTCACCAAATGGATAGAAGCTATCCCCACCAGGAGTTCTTCACACAAAGTGATCATTGGCTTTCTTGAAGACATCATGGCAAGGTTTGGCTACCCAAATAGAATCATCACTGAAAATGCTGCATCCTTCAAGTCTGGGCCATTGATCAAGTTTTGTGAGCAGTTTGGGATTTCATTAATCCATTCCACTCCTTATTATCCCCAAGGCAATGGACTGGCAGTGTCCTCTAACAAAAGTTTGATCAATCTTATTAAAATACTGTTAGAAGACAATAAGAAGGCCTGGGATTCAAAGATAAAATTTTCTCTATGGGCTGATCGAGTGACACCAAAAGGGTCCCTGGGTATCTGCCCTTTCCAACTTGTTTATGGGACAGAATTTGTTTTTCCTTCTCATCTGGTTTTACCTATAGCAAAATTATTTCAGGATCATCAAGGAGAGCCTGATGACATGATCAGAAGGATTCATCAACTGGTGGAGGTCCAACAGAATAGGGAGTGGGTGATGGATAGAGCTTAGGACCATCAACAAAGGATCAAGCAAGCCTTTGAAAGAAAGGCAAGAAAAGAAGATTTTCAGCTGGGAGATCTACTGCTTAAATGGGATGCACCCAGACAGGACATAGGAAAGCACAACAGGTTTGACACCCTCTATATTGGGCCCTTCAAAATCTCTGAAGTGTTTTTAAAGAATACCTACAGGTTGCAGGATTTGGAGGGCGATGAAACTTTTGGTGACCCTGTAAATGGGTATTTTTTGAAGAAGTTCTTTATTTGAGCCATAAGTGGCTCCCCTGTTTTGTAAATATTGTTATCCTCTTTGTTTTTGGTTTTACAGGTGACTCCATAGCCTAATGGTAAGGCACTGAAGCTACAGAAAGGTTCTTAGAGCCTCAAAGAGAGGACTCTATCCCCCATGGAGCCTAATATTATCACATATGCTAGTTAAGGGGTGTTATTACTTTCAGAATGGACCCCATGACAAAAGAATGACAAGAAGCGGGCTAAAACCCACTTTTCCTAAGTTTATGATCGGGTGCATTGTGTTAAGGCACACGTAGGTCTGAGCGATCGAGATCTGCGCGCTTAGATCTATGACGCAGGTTCCATTCCAGACCCCCCGGTCATTCTTCCTTTAATGGGGGGGGGGTTTGATATGGGTGGTTTTGAATGTGGGGCCCCTGCTATCGTGGAACCCCCTCATGATGTTGGACCCCCCCCCACCTAAAACCTCTTACCAACTACCCCCCCGATATAAGCAGTTTCCTCCTCCGCTTACCTCTCCTGCCTCTTGCTGACACTTGTCTCCCACTCCGTCTCTCACTTCCGCCCATCACATCCTCCACTCACCTCTGGGCCATGGCCTCTTATCACTTCCACCTATCACCTCTTTCCAAGTGTCTCACTGCTCACGTCCTCTCTAGCAGATGGTCCCGTTCCATCTGCTGTCGTAGCCTCACATCTGCCCCCACATCATTGCCCCTTGCCACTCCAACTTTGACCTATCCCCAGTGCAGTACACACACCTTCGATCACCCTCAATTTCCATGTCACCCTCCATCTGTCTCGCCTAGCCACATGGGGGCTTCTCTTCTCACCTTCACGATGTTGGCACCATCATCCCCGCCAAGAGTTTCATCCACATTTGCTGACTGGGTCCCCTCGTAGCAACCCAACGAAGCAGCACCAACCAAGGAAAGGCTGCCACATTGTTCAGAAGCAGAGTTGACTTGGGCCTCTCCGATCCTGAAGTTGGAGTTAATGAAAATAAGGAAAGTGGGTGAGACATCGTCTCCTCCATTAAATAGAAGGCTAGAGAAGGAAAAATCCCAGGAGGGGACTGTCAACCCACTCCGACAGAGATCGCTTCCAACAAAATACTGCATGGGTAGTCTAACTAAAGTCTGCATGCGCAACCTGACAGAGAAGCGCATTAACATAAAGCCTTGAATGTATGGCATGACCGTGTCTCAGGAAATCTGAGTCAGTCGGAGTATATGTAGGCATTTTTCCGTGTTTGTTGGTATCGATGGTAGAGATAAGATCCCAATTGTAATGTTTTACTAATACCCCTATTTCTCTGGTTATATATTGATCCTTGAGAATTCTCGTTTAATGGCAACCAACTCCTTTCTTTATATTTTGCTTTTGACTCTGAAATCCCAAGCATGGAGGATCTAGTCGGGTGCTGTGATTATTGTATAATGTATGTTTGACTATATCTATTTTTGCAATGTTTTCAGTTTCCTGAATTTTTTAGATCCAAGAGGATCTTGTATCTGATACTTTTCCTCTAAAGGCTGCTGGAAGATCGGATGTCAAGAGAAAAATTTCATTCCTTTCTCATTTTTCCTCCACCTACTCACCACTATGCAACTTACTGGCCTAAGTTAGATCAGGAACTCACCTATCTCTGCGTTTCTAGCCCATTTTTCTGAGTTAAGTGATATTTTTCTAAGTTTACTTCCATTTGATCACCCTTTGTAAACAAATTGTGACATATAAACTGAAGGGTATCAGTCTTACTCCTGCTGCAATCCAGGAGTGACTTCTGGTGCTAACAAATAAGTTAGACATGTACCTCCAACTCAACCCGATGTTTGAAGCATAATAAATTTAGTATGCCACTCTTCACTTGGAAGGAGAAGCTTATGAATAATGGTACCACGAGATGGTGACATTAGGGCATGCCAACATCACTTCATATGTGGAATTCACTCGGAGATTGATATATAGGTTTAACTAAAAGGAACCTAAAATAAACTTCATGGAATTGTCACAATTGAAACAAACAAGCACACCAGAAGCATACATCACATAATTTCAGAGAATGGAGGTTATGGTGACAGATATATCTCAACAGAGGTTGGTGATGTTATTCATGGAAGGACTGGATCAACCCTTGAGAGGATGGGTGAATGCCTTTAGTCTAACCACATTGTTGGAGGCCATCATGAGATCCCATGATATGAAGTACACAGTCAACAAGAAGGCTCCGACAAAATCCTTCATCCCTCAAGGAGGAAAGGAGACCAAGTTTCCCTAGAAGTCCTGGACATAGAAGGACAAAACGAATGAGGAGAGTCGAAGAGAACTAATGAGGGAAAAACTATATTTCAGCTGCAAAGATCCATGGGAACCAGGTCATATATGTATGGGAAAGGATAAATTCCATTATATTGATGTAGTTTCTGATAAGGATGATGATGGTGATGATGAAGGTATTGGACAGGATAGTCGTGAGCCCTCACAGACTACAAATAAGGAACCATTACACAGTATCCCTAAGGGGGTAACCATTTCCACACTTTCAGAGGTCCCTAAATATTATACCTTCCGGATTAGAGGAATTTTGTAAGAGCATAAAGTTATAACATTAGTGGATGGTGGAGCTACCCATAATTTCATTGATGTGATGCTTTTCAACCGGAGTATGGTCCTTGTTGAGGATTTCAAGGGATTCAATGTGATAGTAGCATATGGGTACAACATTATGTGAACTCAGAGGATACATAGATTAGAAGTAACCCTGGGTAACTACACATTGACTAATGCATTTTACATTGTGGTGTTAGTAGTTCAATGCTATACTCTTTGGGGGATATGCACATGAATTATAAGGACATGAGAATGGAGTTCTAGGACAAGGATGGGAAACAAGTTCTCAAGAGAGGTATGTCAACAGATTCCCCTTGGATCGTGTCTAACTAGCACATGGAGGCCCTTTTTAGACATGAGGATGTGGCTTCAACAACATAGTGCTTAATCACTATGGAGAAACCATCAAAGAAACACCAAAATTACCTTATGGATATCCAGGAATTGTTGGGAAAACATGAGAGAGTGTTTGAATTACTATCAGTAGAGAGACCACCGGACAAAGGATTTGAGCATGTCATTGAGCTATAATAAGGTTCGAATATCGTCATCACCACTCCCTACAGGAATCCTACGAGATTCAAGGATGAAATAGAGAAGGATATAAAGGAGCTTCTAGAAATGGGACACATTCAACCTAGTTCTAGTACTTTCCCTTTGTCATTTGTACTAGTGAAAAAGAAAGATGGTACTATGAGGATGTGCATATACTATAGGGATCTAAATAAAAACACCATCAAGAACCGATACCCAATACCAAACATTGATGAGTTGATTGATGAACTGCATGGGGAAGTGTGTTTCCCAAAGGTTGATCTGTGATTAGGGTGCCACAAGATTTTGGTTAGGGAGGAGGATATACATAAAACAACATGCATGTGTCACTATGGGAACTGTGGGTTTTTAGTCATGACCTTCAATTTGACTAGTGTACTAGCTACCTTTCAGTCATGTGTGAACCATATCTTTAACAAACAATTGAGGACATGTTTATTGGTGTTCTTTGATGATCTTCTCATCTACAACAGGACATCGGAAGAAAAGATGAAGAATGTGGATGAGATTCTCACCGTTATGGAGGATCAATTAATTTTTACCAAGGAAGCAAAATGTGAGTCTGGGTTGACATAGATCCTCTATATAGGGCTTGTGATTGGTGTTGAGGGAGTAAAAGTGCATCAAGGGAAGATTCATACCATCTTAGACTGCCCCACTCCCATATCACTCACGAATCCACAAGGATTCTTCGTGATATGTAGTTACTACATGCACTTTGTGAAAGGATTTATTCAACTGGAAGCGCCATTAACATATATCACCAAAAAGGGGCATTCTGATGGTGAGAAGAGGCACAGGTGGAATTTGAAAAAATGAAGAAGGTAACGAGTACTTTCCCAGTATTAGGACTACCGGATTTCACACAATCTTTTTACCTGGAATGCGACACATTTGGTCAAGGGATAGGAGGGGTATTGATGAAGAACCAACACCTGATCACCTTCGAGAGAATAAATCTAAGGGATCATGAGCATATCTATCCGATATACGACAAGGAGATTTTGGCCATCATCCATGCATTGGAGAAATTCAAACATTCATTGGTAGGGGGACGCTTCGTGGTTAGGATGGACCACAACAACTTGCAATATTTCTTGGAGCAGAGGGACCTAAATGAGAAACAACAAAAATGGGTAAGTAAGGTATATGCATATGATTTTTACTTTGAGTATGTAAAGGGGAAGAATAATTTTTTCGCATACATGTTATCTAGGAAGCCACCATCCTTCTCCATGTCAGATATCTTAGTGGACTAGAAGTCCATCATCTTGGTGGAATAGTCCAAGAATAATTTCACTTGTGAGTTGATGGAGGTAAGTATTCATGATGATAGGTACATGGTAGTGGATGAAATCATATACTACAAGGACATTATCTATATTGTCCTTGATTCAATGGTCAAGGATAAGATTTTGAGGGAATCACATGACATACCATTGGCAGGGCAGCAGGGGTATCTAAATACCTATCAACAAGTAAGGGAGATATTCTCATGGAAAGTTCATGAAGGGGATGTACTTCGTCATGTGAAGAAATGTGTGAGTTTCCAGTAGAAAAAGTCATAGCTCACAAATCCTACATAACTACGTCATCCATTGTCAATTCTAGAACATAAATGGGAAATCATTTCTATGGACTTCATCATAAGATTACCAAAGGTGCAGGGAAGAGATTGTATTTATGTGGTGGTGGACATATTGACTGATTATGCACACATATTTTCCATTCCTACAGAGTATAGTGCATCTTAGGTATCATATCTATTCTTCAAGGAAATTTTTAGACTCGATGGCCTATCGAGGAACATAGGAAGTGTCTGACATAGAATGTTTCTTAGTTTGTTTTAGCGAGAGTTGTTCAAGTTATCTAGAACATAGTTGACACCTAGAACTAGCTATCATCCTCAGACATATGGGTAGACTAAGATAGTAAATAAATGGGTAGAAGGGTACCTAAGGAACTATGTGTTAGGGAAGCAAGGGACATGGGTAAAATGGTTGCATTTAGGTGAGCACTTCTACAACACCACTTATCACATGTCCATCAAGATGATCCCATTCAGGGTATTGTATGGATATGATGCTCCATATTTTGTGGATTTGGAATTTGGAGAGAGAAAACCTCCTAAGGCCAAGGACTGGTTATAGGAAATTCAAGACATCTTAAGACTTTTGAAGGAGAGTCTGCAAGTCACTTAGAATCAACAAAAAATGTATGCAAATAGATGCAGGGTAGAACATAGCTTTGAGGTTGTATATATTGTGTTTCTCATATTGCAGCCATATAGACACTCATCGTTGAAGAAGAGTGGTGTAGAGAATATCAAGATCCACTTTTATGAATGATACAAAGTGATAAGGAGAGTTGGGGAAGTGGCATATGCACTGGAGCTACTGGAGGGTAACAAGACCCACAACACCTTCCATGTATTATGCCTCCAGAAGGCTTTGGGATAGTAGGTCACCGCTTGGACAGATCTTCCTCTGCTAGATGAAAAAGGGAAGTTGGTTCTACCTACCGAGAGGACATTTGATGTCAGGGAACGAAGACTTACGAGCAGGGTAATTTGAGAGTATTTTTTTGTATGGAGAGGATTTCTCATAGAAGATGCTACCTTGGAGGGGGAGTAGATTTTACAACACCTTGATCTAGAATTTATTGAGTACATGCAATATTGGGAAGGGAGGACTATAAGTTATCCTTTCTAAGTGATCGATGTGACTTAATAGAATGTATGACTCCTGTAGACTATAATCAACAAGAAAAAATGGATTCAAGGAGGTGTTAATAGGTAAAAATATTGGAAAACCATAAAATTGACATTAAATAAAATAAACAATTATATTTAATGGAATTGTAGGGAAATAAATTGAAGATTTTATTTGGTCAAAATGGGAGAAATATCTAGAAGATACAAAGGAAGGATAAATATAGGATCAATCCTTCCCCTTGGCATTATGTTTTTGATATCTTATTGAGTGCTCTTGTATCCAATGCTTTCATTGGGGTTTTGGGAAAAACCATTCCACTGCAGGTTTAGTTTTCATGGTGTAATATCCACCCTAGATAGACAAGAGGGGGATTCATATGGAATCCTTATTTGAGTTCATTCTGGTGCTTGATTTTTTTTAGAAGAGAATTTGAAGTTAATATTATCTTGTGAAAGGGGTTTACGAAAAATTTCGAGAAAGTTGTTCATCAGGGCCGCAGGTGCAAGAGGGTTTCACACACTTGGAAAAGGAGGTGTCCCCACTATTTGAACTAGAGTCATTTCACGAGGCTCCACTAGACACTCCACATTTTTCCCTTAAGGACCCTTGTGAATCAGGTTTTTCCAGTAGCTGACCGAATCACGTCTGGGAAGGAGTTTGAAGTAGTTGCAGGATCAGTCACGGAGCAAACATCACCTGAGTAGAACAGAGGAAGGATTGAAGAGACTTGGGTTCCATATCTTGGCATCATTCCTAGTTCCATTTTGTTGTTTCTTTAGTATTTTGTGATGTTTCCTAGAAACCATTAGCTTGTGTTCTTAGCAGTATTTTGCAACTATTTTTACACCCCTTAGTTACCATTGTACTGATTTTTGAGAGAAATTCCATCCATAATAAGATGTCATTTTTATCTGCTCAAGTCTATGTCTAATGGATGTATGATCTAGGTTTAAGATATTATTGGCATTAGGCCATCTTACTTGCCATTTTTTCCAAGCTATCACTGAAATCTCTTCTTAAAAAGCACTATTTTTGAAGATGTATGTGCCCTGCACCATTATTGCCCGCATATGTATGCTTTCTGCACCACTACAACTCACATATGTACGCTAGATGCACCATTACAACCCGTGTATACCCACAAAAGTTGTAAAAAATAAAAATTGCAAGGGGATACGGCCTTTTGGGTATTTTCCTAACCAATTGACCACCCATATCCCGTCACCCAACCGAATAACTATGTTTTTGGCATATAAAAGAAGGTGTTGGGGTCCCATTCCTACAAGAAGCATGAAAGCAGTGAAACTCTGCCCATTTCATAATCCCCCCTTGCCCCAAGAATTTGTAGCCACATTGTGAGTTTTGAGCCAGAATCACTAATTCTAGCCTTTTTCCTCCATTACTAGCCAAATCCATTTCCTAGAGAGAGCTGAAGAGGAGAAAGATACGTGGAATAAATTGGAGCTTGGTTAAGAGGAGACTAGGACCGGGTTCGAGGATCAGTCATCAATCACATTTTGTAAGTGACTTTGTGAGATTAATATAAAGAAGTAATGTTTTCGTCCCACGACATGATGTGTTCAATCTTGATATTTAATTTACACTTTATTATGACATCTAACCAACTAAATCGTATATAAAATGCATGTTCGTAGTTTCTTGTTTGTCTTTTGGTGAATGCAATTTAGCCTTGGGAGGATATTTGCAGTCGAGGAACAACTGAACACAAAGGGATCGACATCGGATGTCAAGTTTAAGGTAAGATTACCAGATCCCTATACTTTGTACTTTATGCATGAATGTGGGGTATTGTCGGGATAGTTGTTAAATGTAGGAGACTTTAGATGGTTAGCTCTTCCTACACTTTATAACCCTAGTGTAGTCCGTAGGGGAGTTTTCCCAGTATAGCAGAATTGGTGACCATACTGGGGAACCTCTAGGGTTTTTAGGGTATTTTTGTTTTTTTGGGTATCTTTAATTGGTTTATTTATTGTTTCTTGAGTTTCTGTAAGTTTATGTGTCTTTAAGGGATTCTTGTCTTCCATACATAGTTTGCTTGACTGTTAGTTTTCTTTTTAGAGAAGTTATAGATGTGTACGCGGCCTGCAGTGGGTCTGCACACGTACATACACGCCCTACCTTTGGATAGCCCGCATACATACGTAGGCTGTTGAAGTGTCAGTAGCGTTCCTGTGATAGGAAAATCATTTTTCAAGAAGAGGCAACCATCCTCTTCCTTGTTTGAAGCCATATTTCATAGAGGTTTTCCTGATCTAGTTCTGGTCTCTGTTTTTGCAGTCTTTGGCCTAGGTTTGACAACAATTAGCTTTTTCTTTATCAAGATTTCTTGTGTTTTCTTGATTAGGGTTTGACACAAGTTTTGTGAGTTCTTTCTGATTAGCTTGTTTAGTATTGTCAGTAACTCTCTGCAAGCCGCAACAGACCAAAAGTTAGTTTTTGGACTCGTCTTGTCTTCACTTTTCCCTTTTGCTTGCTTTGGAAGAAAAGAAAAAGAATTCATTTTCAAGTTTCATATTTTGAAGCATTTTAAAATAATAATAAAAAATTTCATTTCTTTGTTCAATAAGTAGTTAGGTTAGTTGTATTTACTTGTAAGTAAGAAGCATGTTTTCTTAAGTTATTTACTGAATTCTTAGAACACTAAGTAGCTCGTAGTCGAGTGAAATCTTGTTTTGAGTCTTTCTTTTAAAAGATCTTAGAAAATGTACTTAAGAAAATTTCAGTTAAAGAGTTTAAATTTGAAAATCTTTATTTGTCAAAAGAAGTAGTTTTTGCTTTCAGTTTCATTTAATGCTCTTCTCTTTCGTCTCTTAAAAACACACCACTAATTTCACTACCACCTCCTTGACTTAAAACAACCACTTAAAATTAACAATAAATTAAAATTTATTAGACTTTTTGTTTGTAGGGTACATCAACTAGTCTAAGCTCGAACCTTGATTTAGGTTGGAGAGGAAACTCTGCAAGGCTATAAAACAAACATAGGATTCTGTACTAGGGAGTGTCAAAAAATTCAATAAACGTGGAAGTTATCCAGGACCCCCCTCTAACACAGGGGCTAAACATGAGGTCGCATTGCGGAAAGGTAGTGGAGATAACCCCTCCAAAGCCGGACCAAGCATAGTGGGGAACACATATAGAGGGCTTATCTTGGGATTTTGTTGATTGCATTTTCCATGGAGCTTTGTGGGTCTCGAATCCATTCAAGGTCCTCAGTCGTCTTCTAGAACACTTTCTTTTGATACCCTTGATAGGTTTTGGGCTTGATACCCTGCTCATTGCGGTCCAACCGACTGTCGACTATACCCGCTGGGTGATTGTTTGAGTGCTGGAAACCTAATTGCCTTTTATTTTAGTTCCTTACATAGGTGACTACGGGGGTATACTGCGGTAACTAGGGCAGACATCGGGCCATGATTTGTAGAGTATACCAGAGGGTGCTTGTTGGCCCTTGTCCAAGTTTTGCGGGTTCTTGGTCATGATTGACCATTTTTGGGACTTCGACAGGTTGTCGAAGGAGGAGCGCAAGATGAAGAAGAGATCACAGGATCTAGACCCCTTTTTGGGTCCTTTTTGGGTTATGGGATAATGTAATGGGTATGGGGATGTCGACCCATGGGTTTACCCATGTTTAAGTCCAATTTTGTAGTACAAGAGGCATCTATGTGATGGAATGCTAAGTTATAGATGTTGGGTCTATGTGATCAATAGATGTAAGTGATTTGTGCATATTTTGTAAGACTTGCAAAGATAAGTGCAAGTGATTGTAGGAAGGCTTGGTATTGTACCCTAGCTTGAGAAGAAGGAGGATCTGGCAGAGTGCGCGTAGATCTCCTGTCTTCTGAGGAGTAGGATTTTGATGCTATGTGCCTGTAAGAAGCTTGACCAAAGATAATAAAGAATAAGAGTTGGTGGGCATAGCCTTAGGGTGGGGGTGAACCACATATAGCCTGTGTTGCTTTTATTTGTGCAATGTGTTGATGTATTTATGTGTTATTTTCTAAGTGCTTGATATAGATAGATAGATAGATTGGTTTATGCTTTGTACTTATGATGAATATGGATGCTAATTCTGACCTATGTGAATGTGCTTAGTTCTTGAATCTACTAGATCTGATCCATTTATTTATGCTTAGTGATTAAATACATTAGATCAGAGTGAATGTTGCGATGCTTTGTTTTATCTGCAGAGTAGATATTGGTTAAGTATTGATGAACTATTGGTGATAAGTGCCTATTAAGTATTATAATCATAGATATGTGTCCCAGCTAAGGTTGCAGACACTGGAGTCCTGCAACCACCCCTGCCTCTACCTCGGGTGAGACTTCATCTTCTTCGCAGGTGTTGCCAAAAGGGCTGGTAGTTAGGGTTTTGTTGGTGGGTTGTTGTAGCATTGAACCCTGGGTCTGCCCCTATGCCAACAAATGGTTCCGCTGTCGGGACTTGAAACTATGATTGATGGGAATTGAAAAGGAAGAAGCTTTGTGCAAAGATTCAACCTGAAATTGTGGAAGCTCCGTGCATAGATCTATTGCCCTAGTGCACATCATTCTACTGGAATTGTGAAGCTATGTTCCAAGAAAAGAGGTAAGATCTGCAAGCTCTGTGCACTGATAAAGGTAAGAATAGTGAAAAGTTCTAGATCTGAAAGCTTTGTGCACTTTAGAAGTAAGATAAGTGGAAATTTTTGTTTCACCAGTATGGATCTAGGTATGTTTCATAAATTCTATCCTAGCTTAAAAACTAGGGTGCTGGTAGATGAAAGAAGGTTTGATATGAATAGATATGATAAGAATAGTGAAAGATATGTTATACCTATGCATAAAAGGAATAGTTGGACTAACAAATGGATGCAGGATCCTAGAAAGAATTTGTTGTAGGTTAGCTCCTATGATCCTAGCGCACAATACAAGAGAAGTTGGGGATCATTTAAAAGAAAGAGAGGATCAACCCTCTGTTACAGTTGCAGAAGACTTGGACATATTGCTAAGGAATGCCCTGGGAGAAGACCTAGTTGTCTTTGTTGCAAATCTATGGACCATGAAGTGTTGGATTTCCCTAGAATGATTGATAAAGTTGAAACAATGAATCTAAATCAAGAAAACCCTAAGGTAGATCCAAAAACTGAGATTATGGTAGAATCCCAGAAAGAATCAGAGAAAGTATTGCTACAAATGAAAGAAACCCTGAATGACCACCAACATGTCATATTATTAGAGATATTCAAAGAAAAAGAATGCATTGAAGCAAGAATAGGAGACTTCGACGTTGACTTTGTTCTGGATGAGGAAAAATAGGTGAATGTTATGATATAAAGAACTTGGGAACTCTTAGGAAATCCTGCTATGATTCCTTCACTGGGAGGAATGGGATTATTCTGAGGAAAGCTAATAAACCTATGTGGGATTATCGCTCAGATACCTATGAATGCAAATGGAACTTCAACAGAAGAATATTTTGAGATTATTAAATTTACTGAGGACAGTGCTCCATTTACCATGTTACTAGGAAAACCTTGGATTGATAGAGATCAAGCCAGACGAAAGGAAGAAAAAAATGTCTTAGAACAAAAGAAGCAAGAATTAAAAGATTTTATAAATAGAAGGATCACACACTTGATTGAAGAACATGAGAACAGATCGCATCTATTTAACAACAACGGAATAGATGTCAAAGTTGCAATAATGCTAGAGGACCCACAGAAGACTGAAATACCTATCCTAGATAAAGAAGAAGTATTACCCTTGAATCCTAGGAAAGAACCTCAACAACACAAAGTCACTGTGTCAAAAGAAGATAAGAATCAGAATGGAAAGAGGAATACTCATATGAAGCTCACTAGGAAGAAGGCTAGAAAACTAAGTAAGAATAGGGATAATATCAAAAAGTTGCAGAAATATCTAGAAGGAACCTCGCAGAAGGAAAATTTGCAAAATTGGAGCTTCATCGAGATATCAGAACAAAATCACATGGCTCCTCGCCATGGTGAAGCAATATAGTCATTGGGGACATTATAACCATTCAACCGATGCCCTGAATGGATAGAAAGGCATTTATGGTTCATCACCAGACCGTTAGACCGTGCCATAACGGACCAAACAGAGTTGATGAAGGCTTCATATCCATTGCAAATGACCTGTTGCCGAGTTCCCTATTTATCCCATCGTGCCATGCACCGAGAACACTTTTGCTAACCGAGAACTTGAGCCTGTAGACTAAGTGGATTTTTCACAGTGATCATCGCACTCTTGCTGTCTAATTCATTGTAGTGTCTAAGTTAATATTGAACCCGATATCATTAACCCCGAGCATGTATGTTAGACAAGTTTAGTGCTGCAGAGAAAGTCGTTGAATAAGTTCTCATCGACCTCATGACTAAGAGAGTCATGTCGATGTCTGCAGGTGTACAAGCTTCCTCAAAAAGAATAGTGAAAGCATCTTTGTCGACTGCTCATGCAGCTGGACCATCCCAACCATCAGATGAAAAGAGAACCAAACATAGGGATGACTTAGCGAATGCGAAATTGATCCCGACCATATTACCCGCCTATATTCCACCTCTGAGCGGCGTAGTGAATCGAGATAGTGTACCTAGAGATTTCGAATACACCTTGGTTACAGTGTACCTCCCGAAAGGGATACGTGCAGTTCAAGAAGACCAAGACAAGATTGTAGCATTGAAGTTCAGTGACTTCAACCTCAGAGATAGAAAGGTCTATAACATGTTCTCCCTGTACAAATACCTCACTAATATGAAGGGAAAGAATTCCAAGACAATTCCCTAGTCATGGACGATGAACCTCGTGTAGTCCACCCCGCTGAACGTCATGAAGATTCCCCACTTCGAAAGACACCAGGAGGTGAATACATGTGTCAAGTTATTGCTGTCTTGTTACAATGGAGGTTATTTGTGGCTAAATCATTGTATCACAATTGATTTGACATTGATCAATCAGATCACAAGGTTGAGTATGTAAGGACCTGATCCATAGGAGTTTTACCCAGGAAAAGATATGGATCACGCTCTAGCATAGAGGATCAAGGAAACATATGATGATGTCGAGAAGGGAATGTGAGGCTACAAGGTAGATTCTATCCAGAGTGACAGAGTGCACCTCACCTGTTAGTTGATTGTAGGGAAGTTAGTAAGAAAGAACCGACCTACCCAAGTCATCGGTTTTGTAGTCGACCTCATAGGGAAGTGCGCGAAAGGCCTTCAGATGAACTGGGTGAAGTACCTGGTGAACCAGTTGGAACTTGATTGAAGAGAAGCACAGGATCAAGGATATGAATTTCATTTTAGTTGGCTTTTGATCCTTATCGCATTCGTTTCCTGGGAAATGCCGGAAGGTGCGACCTTCCTAGACATCAAGCCTTTTGAACCACTAGCCACAAAGATCAATACCCTTTGGTATTTAAGCAACATGAATAAATAGTGGCAATCAAATGTTTTTTTTCATACCTACTAAAATTAGTTGAAGATAGCCATATAGTCCGAGCCTCGCATGACTCCGAACACTCTACACTGGTTCAGGCCTTTGATGAAGTTCAATGCAGATTGGCATTTTATTTACATCACAACACGCGCCGACGAACATCAGGCAACAACTTCAATCCTACTATAAGACAATAGAGGAGGACCTGGAGGAGATCACTAAGGATTGGTTGGAGGACCTCCTTATTCCAACAGACCATGTGGAGATATCTAACATAGATAGCCCAGAAACAGTGCAGGATACACTTAGACCTAGCAGGACAAAGAAAAACAAAGAGGTCGAAGAATTAGACAGTGCATCTGTGAAGACTTCTTCCATATCACTAGAGTGAGGGGGTGATGGTGAAGAGATAAATGGCATAGAAGCTGAACAAAAGAAAGGTGAAGTAACATCACCCCAAGACGTGGTTGATCCCTAGAATAAGAGGAAGGTTTCACCCTTGAAACCTTCTTCCTGGAAGAAATCGAAAGCAACCATGACCAAGATGCAGACTGTCCTTACCTCTGATGACTTCGACTTCCTCATAGCAGTGTTGAATGATGCTTCACTGGAAATAGTAGAGAAACAAGAATCTACACAAGAGGATATGTACAATAGAATTGAGGTCAAGCTCCAAGGAGTACAACAGGCCCTTCAGTCAAGTTGTGCAGTCTCCACTACGCCACTGCCATCATGAGAGCTAGAGTTCGGAGATGAGCCAGCCCAACTCCACCGAATAGATGATATAGTTGAAGCTCACCTTCGAAAAGCACAATAAGAATTCAAACAAGCCACCCAGGCCTTGAATCAAGTGAAAGGCATAATTACAAAGAAACATAGTGTTGCAGAAAAGGAAAATATTTCTCTCTAAGTGAAGTTCGATGAAGAAAAAGCACAGATGTAGCAAGGAAAGGAACAATTGCTTGCAGAGAAACTTGAAGTAAAGGAAGTGTTCAATAGATCAGTTCACTCTGTGACAGTCATAGAAATAATGGCATAATATCAAGTTAGACAATAGGTAGAGTAGCTTGAAGAAGTGATCCAACAGTTACAACAACACATAGAAGACTTGGAGCTACACACTATAATTGAAACCCCACAACATGTAAGGTACCAAAGAGAAACAACTACCTGCAACATAGTTTAGAGACTAAAGGCCCTTTTTATGGAATGCAAGCAGCTGACTAACCATAGTTCCCTGACATACGAACAACTTGCTAAGAATCTAGAATTAAAGACACTTGAGTCGCAGTTGTAGGAAGCGAAGCAGCAAGAAGAGACACTACAAGCGCATCTGAAGCTCCTGTCGGCTGTGGAAAGAATGAAGTGATCTCAAGAACATCGCACAACCCAACAAAATATCCACGCTATACAGAGAAAAGTTATGGAAGTAAATCAAAGGCAACAACCTGTACAAGACAAGGCTTGCCAATTGTTTACAGAAGTAGAAGGCAGAGGAACAAAAATGGAACAGGTTGTCACTGCAACAGAACAATGCCCAGCAGGACCTATCAATGATGTATTCATCCAAGAATTTGCTGAATAGGAGGTTGCGACACAAAAACAAGTCGAAGTAGCTTGAGCCAAGCTCAAGGCGTTCGAAGCAGGAATAGTCAAACCATAGTGACTCGGGACGAGTCACAGGTGAGTGTTGGGGGCCTGTTGGCCCTTGACCAAGTTTTGAGGTTTCTTGGTCATGATTGACCATTTTCAGGACTTCGACAAGATGTCGAAGGAGGAGCACAAGACGAAGTAGAGATCATATAATCTCGACCCCTTTTTGGGTCCTTTTTGGGTTATGGGATAATGTAACGGGTATGGGGATGTGGGCCCATGGGTTTACCCATGTTTAGGCCCTATTTTGTAGTATAAATAGATGTATAGGCGATGTAAGGAGAGATATGCAAGAGGCATATATGTGATGGAATGCTAAGTGCTAGATGTTGGATCTATGTGATCAATAGTTGTAATTGCTTTGTGCATATTGTGTAAGAATTGCAAAGCTAAGTGCAAGTGATTGTAGGAAGTCTTGGTGCTATACCCTAGCTCGAGAAGGAGGATCTTGAGGAGTGTGCACAGATCTCCTATCTTCTGTGGAGTAGGATTTTGATGATATGTGCCTATAATAAGATTGATCGAAGATAATAAAGAAGAAGAGTTGGTGGACGTAGCCCCAGGGTGCGGGTGAACCACGTCTATGTTGTGTTGCTTTTCTTTGTGCAATGTGTTGATGTATTTATGTGTTATATGCTAAGTTCTTGATATATATAGATAGATAGATCTATTTATGATTTGTACTTATGATGAATCTGGACGCTAAGTATGACCTATGTGAATGTGCTTAGTGCTTGAATCTACTAGATCTGATCCATTTATTTATGCTTAGTGCTTAAATACATTAGATCAAGGTGAATGTTGCGATGCTCTTTTTTATCTGTGGAGTAGATTTTGGTTAAGTATTGATGAACTATCGGTGCTAAGTTCCTATTAAGTATTACAATCACAGATCTATGTCCCAACTAAGGTTGCAGACACTGGAGTCCTGCAATCACCCCTGCCTCTACCTTGGGTGAGACTTCATATTCTTCGCAGGTGTTTCCGAAAGGGACGGTAGTTAGGAATTTGTTGGTTCGTTGTTGTAGAATTGAACCCTGGGTCTACCCCTGTGCCAAAAAATGGTTCCATTGCTGGGACCTGAAACTGTGATTGCTGGGAACTGAAAAAGAAGAAGCTTTGTGAAAATATTCGACCTGAAACTGTGGAAGCTTCGTGCATAGATCTATTTCCCTGGTGCGTAGCATTCTATTGGACTTGTGAAGCTCTGTGCTAATAAAAGAGGTAATATCTGCAAGCTCTGTGCTCTGATAAAGGTAAGAATAGTGAAAAGTTCTAGATCTGCAAGCTCTGTGCTCTAATAAAGGTAAGAATAGTGAAAAGTTCTATATCTGAAAGCTTTGTGCAATGTAGAAGTAAGATAAGTGAAAAATTTTGTTTCACCAGTATGTATCTAGGTATGTTTGATAATTTCTATCCTACCTTAAAAACTAGGGTGCTTGTAGATGAAAGAAGGTTTGATATGAATAGATCTGATAAGAATAGTGAAAGATATGTTATACCTATGCATAGAAAGAATAGTTGGACTAACAAATGGATGCAGGATCCTAGAAAGAATTTGTTGTAGGTTAGCTCCTATGATCCTAGCACGCAATACAGGATAATTTGGGGATCATTTAAAATAAAGAGAGGATTAACCCTATGTTACAGTTGCAAAATCTCGAGACATATTGCTAAGGAATGCCCTGGGAGAAGACCTAGTTGTCTTTGCTGCAAAGATATGGACCATGAAGTGTTGGATTTCCCTCAAATGAATACTAAAGTTGAAACAATGAATCTAAATCAAGAAATCCCTAAGGAAGATCCATAAATTGAGATTATGGTAGAATCCGAGAAAGAATCAAAGAAAGTATTGCTACAGATGAAAGAAAGCTTGAATGACCACCAACATGTCAGATTATCAGAGATCTTCAAAGAAAAAGAATGCATTGAAGCAAGAATAGGAGACTTCGATGTTGACTGTGTTCTGGATGAGGAAACACAGGTGAATGTTATGACAAAAAGAACTTGGGAACTCTTAGGAAAGCCTACTATGATTCCTTCACCGGGAGGAATAGGATTATTCTGAGGAAAGCTAATAAACCTATGTGGGAGGCTCGCTTAGATACCTATGAATGAAAATGGAACTTCGACAGAAGAAGATTTTGAGATTATTAAATTTACCAAGAGCAACGCTCCATTTACCATGTTACTAGGAAAACCTTCGATTGACAGAGATCAATCGAGACGAAAGGAAGAAGAAAATGTCTTAGAACAGAAGAAGCAAGAATTAAAAGATTTTATAAATAGAAGGATTGCACACTTGATTGAAGAACGGGAGAATAGATCGCAACTATTTAACAAAATCGACATAGATGTCGAATTTGCAAGAACTCTATAGGACCCACAGAACACTGAAATACCTATCCCAGATAAAGAAGAAGTATTACCCTTGAATCCTAGGAAAGAACCTCAACAGTGTGAATTCACTGTGTCAAAAGTAGATAAGAATGAGAATGGAAAGAGGAATACCAAGAAAAATCTCATTGGGAAGAAGGCTAGAAAACTAAGTAAGAAGAGGGATAAGATCAAAAAGTTGCAGAAAGAGCCAGAAGAAACCTCGCAGAAAGAAAATTTGCAAAATTGGAGCTTCGCTAGGATATCAGAATAATGTCACATGACACCTCACCATGGCGAAGCAATATAGTCATTGGGGACATTTATGGTTCGTCAGCAGACCGTTAGACCGCTCCATAATGGATCAAACGGAGTTGATGAAGGCTTCATATCCGTTGAAAGTGACCCATTGCTGAGTTACCTATTTATCCCATCGTGCCATGCACCGAGAACACTTTTTCTAACCTAGAACTTGAGCCCGCAGACTAAGTGGATTTTTCATAGTGATCATTGCACTCTTGCCGTCTAATTCATTGCAGTGTCTAAGTTAATCTTGAACCCGATATCATTAACCCTGAGTGTGTATGTCGGATGAGTTCAGCGCTGCGGAGAAAGTTGTTGAACAAGTTCTCAAAGACCTCATGATTGAGAGTTTCAGGTCGATGTTTCTAGGTGTACAAGCTTCCTTGACAATAACAGTGCAAGCGTCTCCATCGAATGCTTATGCAGCCAGACCATCCCGATCATCAAATGAAAAGAGAACCAAACACAGAGATGACTTAGCGAATGTCAAATTGATCTCAACCGTATTACCCACATATATTCCACCTTTGAGTGGCACAATGAATCGAGATAGCGTACCTAGATATTTCGAATACACCTTGGTTATGGCGTACCTCCCAAAAGGGATACGGGCATTTCGAGCAGACCAAGACAAGATTGCAGCATTGAAGTTCAGCGATTTCAACCTCAAAGATCGAAAGGTATATAACATGCTCTCCGCATACAAACACCTGACCAAGACGAAGGGCAAGAATTCCAAGATAATCCCTTAGTCATGGATGATGAACCTCATGCAGTCCACCCTGCTGAACATCATGAAGATTCCCCACTTCGAAAGACAGCAGGAGGTGAATGCATGTGTCAAGATGTTGTTGTCTTGTTACCATGGTGGTTATTTGTGGCTAAACCACTGTATCATAGTTGATCTGACATTGATCAATTGGATCACAGAGTTGAGTATGAAAGGAACTGATCCACAAGATTTTTACCCAAGAAAAGCTATGGATCGCGCTCTAGCACAGAGGATCAAGGAAACATACGACGATGTCGAGAAGGGAATTTGAGGCTACAAGGTAGCTTCTATACAGAGTGGTGCAGTGCACCTCACCTGTCAGTTGATTGTAGGGAAGTTAGTAAGAAAGAACCGACCTACCCAAGTCACCGGTTTTGTAGTCGACCTCACAGGGAAGTGCATAGAAGGCCTTCAGATGAGCTGGGCGAAGTACCTGGTGAACCAGTTGGAACTTGACTGCAGAGAAGCATAGGATCAAGGATATGAATTTCATTTTAGATGGATTTTGATCCTTATCACATTCATCACCTGGGAAATGCTGGAAGGTGCGACCTTCCCAAACATCAATTCTTTTGAACCAGTAGTCACAAAGTTCAGTACCCTTCAGTATTCAAGTGACATGAATAAATAGTGGTAGTCAAATGTTGTTTTTCATACCTACTACAATCATCTGAAGATAGTGATACAGTCTAAGCCTCGCATGACTCTAAACACTCTACACCAGTTCAGACCTTTGATGAAGTTCAATTGAGATCGAAATTTTATTTACATCACAACGTGCACCGATGGACACAAGAAACAACTTCAATCCTACTATAAGCTGACAAAGGAGGATCTGGAGGAGATCACTAAGGATTGATCAGCGTACCTCCTTATTCTAGTAGAACTTGCAGAGATATCCAAAACAGATAGCCCAGAAACAACGCAAGATACACCCGAACCTAGCAGGACAAAGAAAACCGAAGAGGTCGAAGAATTAGATAGCGCATTCATGAAGACTGCTTACATATCACCAGAGCGAGGGGGTGATGGAGAAGAGATAAATGGCATAGAAGCTAAAAAAAATAAAGGTGAAGTAACACCACCCCGAGATGAGGTTGATCCCCAGAAGAAGAGGAAGATTTCACCCTCAAAACCTTCTTCTCGAAAGAAATCAAAATAAACCATGACCAATATGTAGACTTTCCTTACCTCTGATGACTTCAACTTCCTCGTAGCAGCCTTGAATGATGCTTCGCTAGAAATAGTAGAGAAACAAAAAGCTAAGTAGGAGGAGATGTACAATAGAATTGAGGTCGAGCTCCAAGCAATACAACATGTGCTTCATTCAAGCCGTGTAGTCTCCACTATGCCACTGCCATCAGGAGAACTAGAGATGGGAGATGAGATAGACCAACTCCACTGAATAGCTGATACAGTTGAAGATTGTCTTTGACAAGCACAAGAAGAAATTGAATAAGCCACCCAGGCCTTGAATCAAGTGCAAGGCATACTTATTGAGAAACACAGTGCTGCAGAAAAGGAAAATATTTCTCTCCAAGCGAAGTTCGATGAAGAAAAGCATAGATGCAACAAGGAAAGGAACAGTTGCTTACAGAGGAACTTGAAGTGAAGGAAGCAGTCAACATGGCACTTTGCTCTGTGACAGTCATAGAAATAAAGGCACAAGATTGAGTTACACAGCAGGCAGAGCAGCTTGAAGAAGTGATATAGCAATTATAGCAATGCATAGTAGACTTAGAGCTACACACTGTACCTGAAACCTCGTAAGATGTAAGGGACCAACGAGAAGCAACTGCCTGCAACATAGTTGAGAGACTAAAGGCCCTTTCTATGGAATGAAAGTAGCTGACTGACCATAGTTCCCTAACATACGAACAACTTGCTGAGAATCCAGAATTAAAGACACTGGAGTCGAAACTCCATGAAGTGAAGCAGCAAGCAATGACACTACAAGTGCAGTTGAAGCTCCTATTGGTTGTGGAAATAATGAAGTGATCTCAACAACAATGCACAACCCAACAATAGATCCACGCTATACAGAGAAAAGTTATGGAAGTAACTCAAAGGAACCAACATGTACAAGAAAAGGCTTGCCAATTGTTTATCGAAGTAGAAGGCATAGGAACAGAACTGGAATAGGTTGTCACTGCAGCAGAACAACACCTAGCAGGACCAATCAATGATGAATTCATCCAAGAATTTGTTGAAAAGGAGGTCGTGACACAACAAAACGTCGAATTAGTTTGAGCCAAGATCAAGGTGTTTGAAGCAGAACTAGTCAAACTAGAGTGACTTGGGATGAGTCACGGGTGAGTGTTGGGTGCATGTTTTCCCTTGACCAAGTTTTGAGGGTTCTTGGTCATGATTGACCATTTTTGGGACTTCGACAAGATGTCGAAGGAGGAGCGCAAGACAAAGTAGAGATCGTGGGATCTCGACCCCTTTTTGGGTCCTTTTTGGGTTATGGGATAATGTAATGGGTATGGGGATGTCGACCCATGGGTTTACCCATGTTTAGGCCCAATTTTGTAGTATAAATAGATGTCTAGGCGATGTAAGGAGAGATATGAAAGAGGAATCTATGTGATGGAATGCTAAGTGCTAGATGTTCGATCTATGTGATCAATGGTTGTAAGTGCTTTGTGCATATTGTGTAAGACTTGCAAAGATAAGTGCAAGTGATTGTAGGAAGGCTTGGTGTTGTACTCTAGCTCGAGAAGAAGGAGGATCTAGCGAAGTGCGCGCAAATCTCCTGTCTTCTACGGAGTAGGATTTTGATGCTATGTGCCTGTAAGAATCTTGAACAAAGATAATAAAGAAGAAGAGCTAGTGGATGTAGCCCCAGGGTGGGGGTGAACCACATATATGTTGTGTTTCTTTGCCTTGTGCAATGTGTTGATGTATTATGTGTTATCTGCTAAGTGCTTGATATAGATATATAGATAGATCTGTTTATGCTTTGTACTTATGGTGAATTTGGATGCTAAGTCTGACCTATGTGAATGTGCTTAGTTCTTGAATCTACTAGATCTAATCCATTTATTTATGCTTAGTGCTTAAATACATTAGATCATGGTGAATGTTGCAATGCTTTGTTTTATCTGCAGAGTAGATATTGGTTAAGTATTGACGAAATATCGATGCTAAGTGCCTATTAAGTATTATAATCACATATTTGTGTCCCATCTAAGGTTGCAGACACTAGTCGTACAACCACCCCTAACTCTACCTTGGGTGAGACTTCATCTGCTTTGCAGGTGTTGCCGACACGGCCGATAGTTAGGGTTTTGTTGGTGTGTTGTTATAGCATTGAACCCTGGGTTTTCCCCTGTGCCAACAGTGCTTCTGTATTTGAGTTGCGTTTGCACCGGTAAGTTTTTCTAGTGTTGGCTGGTGTAATTATTCTTCCAACTAGTTAGTGGCTTGATTGTTTTATCTCATAGAAACTTTTCTAGTGTGTGTTGGTTTTCAACATTAGTAAAAGCCCTAGTGTGTCATTGATTTTCTTAGATAGTGGAAGATCAAGAGCTACATCGGTTGTGAAGGCTTTTGGGCCTACCACCGGTTGAAGTGGAGCCACCACCACCACCGCTAAGGTGAAGACTTTCTAGCAAGGGTCATTTGAGGTGACCGGGCAACATGAAAATGTACCCGAGCCATCCTTGAGAGAAGAACTTTTGAATCCAGAGGAACCAACCATTTCTGACCTTGGAGTGGAAGCTCTTAGTATGTATAACCCTCTGATCACTGACCTATCGACATCTATCATTGCTCAGGTCATCCCTCCTCGGATAACACATCACGAGCATCAGATAGCCTTGCAAACAAAAATGGAAGAAAACATTGCTACTTCGTCTGGGAGTCCTCATACTCCCTCAACGACTATCAACACAGGGGGTGTTCCACCTCCTAACTCACCCTCGTAGGTCTAGACCACTATGGTCTCGACCGGATCTACCTCAGGCAGTGGTCTGATTTCTTCTATGGTGGCGATCACCACTCCATTCATTCAAACTACGATAGGCCCTCTGTTTTCATATGGGATGTCCGACTTTCACACGAACTCCATCCTATCCTAGTCCACCCTACAGACCCTGGGTCTGGGGGCAGGGAGCTCAAACACTCCTCTGCAAGGGTCCATGGGGGGAACCTCAACCCCTTATAATGTTTTTCCTTACGGCGGGGGTCATATACCTCCGTTGTCTACCTCGCTCAGCGACACTTCTCAGCAACCCGTATGGCCGACCATGAACTACAACCTGTCCGAAGAAGGTAGTTAAGGACCTTCTTACAATACCACATAGGTGGGCTCTTTGTCATTCTCTTTGTTCAACGTGTTTGGTAATAAATCATTCTCATCAGCTGCCATCTTGGCTGGGGGTAACCCTAGTTTTGGACAACAAAATCCGGTGTAGGGTACTATTCCTGTAGAAGGGGAAAACACCTTACAAGGACATTGGAATCTGCGGTAGTGATTAGTCCCCTCGCTAGGGATGTCAACTTTGGGAAACCCCTTCCATGGTCAATGGAACCCTGGGAAAGGCTCTGTACCTATACCCATTGGATCGATAGGGGGCAACCCCTTCCAGAATATTTGGAACACCACGTCAGGAGCAATCCGTTCACAACCCTCAATGTCTTACTACGAGATTCATCCGATGACGTCTCAACAAGTGCAGTATCCATACGCTGGCCATGACCATGGTTTTTACGAGAACCCTGGTCAGCAACCTAGTGCTAGCCAAAATCCAGGCTCTTTTCCTCTTGTACACACTCAACAGCCTAAGCTACCTTTTTTGGTAACTTTGCATTTGCCAGAATTGCAAGATTATTAAACAACCCAATCTGTCACGATCCGTGTTGGGCAGCCATGCCAACCAAGTTTCCCTTGGACATTCTGAAGTTCGAAGGTAAGCCTAACAAGACCCATGTGATCACATGAATACATTTCACCTATGTTTCTCTTCCAACTCATTGAAATATGACTCCTTCTAGTTGCATATTTTTCAACACACTCTTATTGGAAGTACCGCGAAATGGTACATTGAGATCAACCACTCAAGATACTCTAATTTTGGCAAATTGGCCATGGTTTTTCTCAACCATTTCCAATTACCTGTGAGATATGATGTTGACACCGAATTGATGGACAACTTTGAGCAAATGAAGGCTGACCATATCTCATAACACATCTGAGAATGGCGGCGTAGGAAGAGTTTGATAAAAGTATCAGTCCCACTAGCTTTCTTGCTGGAGTGGTTCATTAAGTCTTTGGAACCTCACTTATCCAAGGACATCACAATATCGGGAGTCTTTTCCAAGGAAGAGGCGATACTGAGAGCTCAACATCTTGAACTAATATACTCTCATTCTGGTTTACTTTACGAATTTTTGTCAGATGCACCATGGTCTATTCTTGACAGGACCAGACACAAGTTTGGACCACATGTCGATGGTATTTTTGGTTCAGCACAAACTAAGCCTGTTGATCAATTGACAAATCAACTGCAACAATTATCGATATAGCAAACAACATCCAGCCAGACCCCCAGTTCGACTGCTCCCCCTACTCAAACATCAGATGTACACAATGTGCAATTGACGAACCTGAAGGCCACCCAACAGCCCGACGAAAAGAAGAAACAAAGAAATAAGGTTAAGGGGGACAAGAAACCCACCAATCATTTTGGTAGGGGGAAAATAGAGAAGAAGAAGTCGATGTATCTGTGTAACCTTTGCATGGAATACCATCCGACTCACCTTTTCCCTCGACTCAGAGAGGCCCAAATGTTTTTGGCGCAGCAACAACCTGCTGTGTTAATGAACCCATTTCCACATGGGAAAAATTTAACTCAAGCCTCTTCAAATGAATATGGGGGCAGTCAGTGACCCCCTTCATCATCTAGTAATCCCTCGACCTCAAATTTTTATATGTTGAAAGGTGATGCTCATATAGAAACTAGGGCACATGATTACGGAATTCCAAGCACTTTTGAGAAGGGTAAAGAAGCTAAAAACCCACCTGTTCCTCTCCAGATCAAGAAGAGGTTGGGAAAAACAATGACACACATCCCAAAAGGTGCTTTCAAGAAATCTTCCCACAATCCAAATGTGAGGGCCACCCAGAACTACTCTGTGGTGGAGGATTTGTCACAAACCCCTTACGCAATGTCTACTTTGGAGGTCCTCCAAAGTTTCCCTTCCCAGAGAAAGGATTTGTTAGCTACCTTAGGATCCACTGAGACCTATAATCTGGGAACGATCATGCTTAATACGACTAAATTAAAACCTCATCTCCCCTACCGCGTGGCGTTTCATTTAGTAGTGGTTTATACCACGAAAAATTTTGCCCGAAACATTTTGCGCACAGTGGTTGATGAGGGCACCTCGACATCTGTGATGTCATTGGCATGTTGGAAGGCCATTGGCCAACCCATTTTTTCTCCATCACCTACTCTTCTTAGTCGTTCATTTCGACCACATGGAATCATCTCTTCTTTCCCCGTGCAATTAGGAGGGAAGATCATGTGCATCGAGTTTGAAGTGGTCGATGCGCCTCTCGACTACAATCTCTTGTTAATAAGGAGTTGGACCTGTGCTATGCATGCAGTGGTCACGACATTTTTTTCGTTCTTGTTGTTTCCACACGAGGGCCAAATCCTATCCATTGATCAGTTATCCTTCTCCCGTCCTGACCCTTCATCGAGGGAATTCACGATCCCTATAACTGATAACCCTCAACCCGGAGTCATAAACATAGGGTTTGGGTTGTGCCCACCTTTCATGGGTAATTTCGATTACTCTCCTCCAACCGATGATGTCAAGTATATATTGGTTGTCCCCAACCAACCTAGGGCTAAAATATTTCAAGTGTCATCATTTCGTACAACTTACTTTAACGATCCGTGGACTCTTCCTTCCCCATCGACCATGATAGAATGGACAGGGCACCATGGCATGTTCATGCCCTTGTCCACAACAAAAGTTGTGTACTCTATAGTCCAACAAGCTTCCACCAACCCCGATCTGACTCCCACACATGAGTGAGATCCGGTCCTCGAGCCTATTTGGGCTCAATGTTCCCTTACTGATGTTGATTCTTTAGAATTAGTATTTCCCTCAAATGAGGTGATTATTGAGGCAATGACTGGTCCAGACAAACCCTAGGATGATCTCCATCACAGATATTATTTTCTCCCAGAGTTAAGAAGAATTGAGGTAGGTGAATTCACGTTGACTATGACTGGATATAGGTCTTGTCCTATCAATCCTTTGGATATGCACACATTTTATGCCAAGGGTAATATGACAACCATCGCTAAAAAAATACCTATTGACATCTCTAGAACCCTTGGCATCGTGGAGAATGTCTTCGTCAGAGCGGATTTCTCCCCCGAGGAGATTCAAATCTGCATGGATTTGTTTAAATAATTTTGCAACATTTTTTCCTGGTCTTATGAGGAAATTCTTGGCATTGACCCAAGAATCGTCGAACATGAAATCACGACATATCCTAACGCTAAGTCAGTCCGACTGAAGCTTCGTCCAGTTAATCCTAAGAGAACAATAGTTATTAAGGCTAAAGTGGAGAAACTGCTTAAAGTTGGCTTCATCTACCCCGTTCAACTGACTTAATGGGTTTCAAATCCCATTCATGTCAACAAAAAGAAGGGTATGATTCATGTATGTGTGGACTTTCATGATTTGAAAAAGGCCTGTCCAAAGGATAATTTCCCCACCCCATTTATTGACCAGATTGTCGATGAATGCACAGTCTGCAAGGTCTTTTCTTTCATGGATGGTTTCTCGGGATACAATTAGATATAGATAAAACCTGAGGACTAGCATAAAACAACTTTTATCTGTCCATGGGGTACATTTTCTTATCGAAAGATGCCTTTTGGTGTGAAGAATGTTGGATCCAATTTTCATTGGGTGATGTCTTTTTTTTTCCATGATCTCAAACACATAGTCGAGGCTTATCTTGATGATTTAGCGCCACAGTCTCGTAAGAGAGCTAATCATCCCACACACCTCTGACTTATCTTTAAGTGATGTCGCTACTATCGGATTCGCTTGAATCTAAACAAATGTAGTTTCTGTGTGATGTCGAGTTGTCTACTAGGTTTCATAGTTTTGACAATAGGAATCATGGTCGATCCTCTAAAGGTTGAGGTGATAGTTCAGTTGCCTCCCCCATGCACATTCTCTCATCTTCATAGTTTATAGATAAAAGCAAAATTTTTACAGCATTTTCATCTTAAACTATGCCAAGATCAGAAAAGGGTTTATGCATTTACTAAAGAAGGACGTTCCTTTCCATTAGGACAAAGCCGCTCAACACTCTTTCAAAGCGTTGAAATGCTCCCTCACATATACCCCTCTGCTTCGGCCACCCAATTATAATAAATATTTTTTATTGTACTTGGCCGCTGCAGAGTCGACCATCGATATGGTCTTGGTTCAAGAAGACGATTTTCTTGAACAACACATGATTTTCTACCTAAGTCGAGGCCTAGTTGGACCAGAACTCAACTACTCCCATATTGAGAAACTTGCATTGGGAGAAGTTCATGTTGTCCAATGGTTTCATCACTATATCTTGTTTCGAAATACCACCATCATTGCCATTGTGAATCCATTCCAATACATGTTGACACGATGTGTAATCGGTGAAAATATCAGTAGATGGATAGTTATCCTCCAAGAATTTGACTTGGATTTTGTTTTGGAAAAATCCAAAAAGTTGTTGGTCTTTGTAGAACTCATCTTGAAACTTCTGGTCGAGTCAGGTGATGTTATACCCGAATATTTTCCTATTGAAGGAGATATGTTTTTGATTGCATATTAGGACCCCTGGTATGGAGATATACTAGTCTATCTCTAGACTTTGAAGTGCGCCACCTTTGCTTCTCATGATGAGCATCGACATATACTCCATGAAGCAAAAAACTATCTTATTCTTGAAGACATTTTGTATCATCAAGGTATAGATTGCATCCTTCGTCGGTGTCTCACTCATGAAGAAGAGGAACTTGTGCTTAACGATTTCCACACTTGAGCATGTGGTGGTCATTTTTCTGGGCTAGCAACAACCCAAAAGAATCTACGAGCCGATTACTTTTGGCTAATGTTAATCAAAGATTGCATTGAATCAGTCAAGAAGTGCCACCCGTGTCATATCGTCTCCTGGCAGATGAGGGCACACCCTGCTCCTATGTTTCCTGTCATTACAGTTGCCCCCTTCACCAAGTTGGGGATTGATTACACTACATACCACCCCCCTTCATCTAGGGGGCATCGTTATATCATTGTAGAAGTAGACTACTTCACAAAGTGGGTCAAGGCTATGCCAACGTTCAAAGATGATGGCGAGACAACAACTCTCTTTTTGTTTAACTAGATAATAGCAAGGTTCAACGTCCCGAGGGACATTGTCACTGACCATGGAAGCCACTTTTAGAATAAATGATGTCTGATTTAACATCAAATCTTGGTTTGAGGAAAGATCAATCATCACCATACTACCCACAAGAGAATGGTCAGGTGGAAGTTGTGAATAAATCTCTCAAGACTATTCTATAGCGAACGATAAATTCGGCCAAATCAAATTGGCATTTGATGTTGTACTAAGCATTATGGGCCTACCAAACGTCTGTTAAGACTGCAACCGGTTTCTCACCTTTTCAACTCGTTTACGGGATGGAAGTAGTCTTGGCAATAGAGTGCTAGATCTCGTCTCTTAAGTTGGCAGTACAGTTATTGCCAGATACTTCACCACTTGAATAATGTTTATTATATCTTGAGCAACTCGATAAGTAGTTTCAAGACGCAGCCTTGGCTAATGAGGCTCACAAACAAAAATTTAAGTGTCAGTATGATTGGTCCGTTCGTCCTCAGATTTTCTCCGAATGTGACCTTGTCTTGGTCTATGACCAAGATAAAGATCCCCTGGGGGAAAGCAAGTTCAAACCCATGTGGTTCGGACCATTCATCGTGAAGGAGGTGTTGGATCATGTTGTCATTGATTCCAATGGTTTGATTATTTGGGAGATTGTTGGATCATATGTCATTGATGTAAATGGTTTGGTTTGATTTATGTCATTGATTGATGTCAAGTAATTGATTGATATGATGCCCTTGATGAAGATGGATCAATGAGTTGTCATTGATACATGATGCATAGTTGATATATATGATGTAGTGGTGAATCATTATTGTCTTATCATGGTTGATAAGGTGCACAAATGGATGAACTCCTAAGTGGTCCCCTTATGGTGAAAGCCCTCACGAGAAGACGCTTTACGGATTGAGTTATCCTAGGAGAATGGATGAAGTTCCAATCCTTGATGAGGAAAACTATTCTACTTGGAGAATATAGATGAGAGTGTATTTGAAGACAATGGGAGCAGCTATTTGGAAGGCAACCATCGGTGGATATGTTCCATTGAAGAACAAGTCAAAGTTGGCAGCTCAAAGGGAAGGAAAGAAGAATGATGCATTGGCTCTCAAGACAATTCTTAGTGGACTCTCAAGCCCTATCAAAGAGATCATGGGACAATGCACTTCCGCCAAGGAACTATGGCTAAAGCTAGAAGAGACATATCAAAGCAAGGAGGAGAAAGAAGAAATTGAAGACCACTCCATCAAGATCATCAAAGGTAAAGAATCATCAAAAACTCTTGAAAGCATTATTTCTAATTGTGATTTTGAAAATACTTCAAGTGAAGATAAAGAATCAAGTGATATTAGCACAATGGAAGATCTTGAAAACATTTCAAGTGAAGATAAAGAATCAAAGGAAGATCTTGAAGACATTTCAAATGAAGGCAAAGAAGTATGTGTTGATATTGGCAAAAAGG
>ML777606.1:1647509-1678693 GCA_009831015.1 Picea engelmannii | reverse complement strand
TTCTACAGTTATAGTGGATTTGGCCACAAATCCCAAGAGTGCTGGAACACAAGAAGAAAGTCCATGATGAGAACTTCACATAGCATGGCTAGAAGAAGTAATGAAGTAAGAAAGGGAGACATCTTTGAAAATATGGATACTCAGAGCTCAAGTTCTGAAGAGAAGGGTCATCTACAGAAGTGGGTGAAGAAGACAGTGCAACCAGATCAGAATGAAAGATGAAGGGAAGTTCAAATGTGCCATCTACTAAGGCACACACGGGTAACAATGGTGACAGTCACGTGTCCACGTGTTCTGACCTTGAATAGGTCACGTACACATGCGCTCAGTTGTGCAGCAGGTCGTGTGTCTGTTGTAAAGCCTTGGGAAAAAGTCAGTGCACATGGCTTGGATTTTGATGCGATGGTATAACTCTGTACTGCAGAGTTTGACATTGTTTATTGCAGGTTTTGATACTGTTTGCTACAGGTTTTCATGGTTCTAAGTGAGATCACACAAGGTTATATCTTGGGTGCATGGCACTAACCCAAGAGTATGGATTGATGTTAATCAAATGCTCATCTATTGGATTATGTAAAATAATATGGTGGTATACGTGGCTGGTACATCTTATGATTGGTAGATGCACATTGGTTGGATTATATTGGCAGATGCACATGGTTGGCATATTGGTAGATGCACATGTTTGGCATAATTGATGATTGGCATATGGTGGATACATTTCATGGATGATATCTTTTGGCACATTGTTGATGTACATGATTGATGTACATGGGTGTTGTGCATGGTGGGCACATTTTGGTACATGATGCACTTGGTGGATACATTGCTCATGATTCTTTATTTCATTGATGACATATCTTTTGTTTCATGATATATGGTATGGCACAAGTTTAATGCATGAAAAGGTCCAAGGATCGTCATATGATAGCATATTCTTCATCTTGCAGAGAAGATAGGGGGAGACATACCCTTAGGGGGAGTCATTCTTCTTCCCATGATTCTAGGAGGAGATATTTATCAAATGCATATCTAGAAAATAGACCTATATTTGAAGAAAGAGCATAGAGGCATAATTCCAGGGGGAGCGATGGTCACAGGGGGAGTATGTTCGATGTATTTTCACCATTACATCATATTGATATCCCTTGTACAAAAGGGGAGAGATTATACAGTGGCAACAAGACAGGGGGAGCAGCCCCAAGAGGAGAATGGCCCTTTGCCATTGATGTCAAAGGGGGAGAGATAATCACATTGATGTGATTGATGTCTATTGATGAGAGATATTGATGTGGAGAGATAGTCACATTGACTATTGATGTAGAGCATGCCTTGTCTACATGTTGACATCAATAATGTGGAGAGATAGTCACATTGACTATTGATGTAGAGCATGGCTTGTCTACATGTTGACATCAATATTGGTAATTAGAGTTGGCATCAATGTTGGTATTTCCATCAATGCCAAAGGGGGAGATTGTTGGATCATGTTGTCATTGATGCCAATTGTTTGATTATTTGGGAGATTGTTGGATCATATGTCATTGATGTAAATGGTTTGGTTTGATTGATGTCATTGATTGATGTCAAGTAATTGATTGATATGATGCCCTTGATGAAGATGGATCAATGAGTTGTCATTGATACATGATGCATAGTTGATATATAGTTATGCCCTTATGAAGTTGGAGGACCCCCATATGATGGCTTGAAGCCCCAAAAGGCCAAAGAAGTAAAAGTACTTGAAAAGAAGATATCATTATTTAAATGATAAAGTAAAGTGAAAAAATCAAGATGGATTATTTAAATGATAAAGAAAAGTGACAAAATCAAGAAGGAATATTTAAATGATAAAGTATTGGAGAACTTTCTATTCATGGAAAGTGGTTAACCCTAAAATAAGGAAAATGGGTCAAGTGACCTAGAAATGGGTTAAGTAACCTAAAAATGGGTTAAGTGACCTAGAAATGGGTTAAGTAACCTAAAAATGGGTTAAGTGACCTAGAAGATGAAAGTATAAATAAGAAGCTAGGATCTCTTGTAATATACACATTTGAGTGAGAATCCTTTGTGGATCAATGGAGAGCTTCTTGGTAATATCTTTTGGAGTATTGATGGAGATCTTCTTGTGAGAGAATCTTATTGGTGTGAAACTCTTGAGCATGATTGAAGATCTATTCTAAGGAAGAAAGAAAGAGGAGGATCTCATAAACGCATCAAAGTTTCGGCAATGTCAGAGATCTTGACGTCAAAAGTCTCGGAGTCACAGAAAACCCTATTTTATGATGTACATGTGGGTTGTCTGTGTATAGGGTGCGTACACACGTGGGCTGGCTATGTATAGGGTGAGTGTACACACGAGATGACTATGTATAGGGAGCATGGACTCAATAAAATCATGGAGATTTTTGTTTGAGCTGGTGCCAAGCTCTTGGATGATGAAGCAGGTTCCAGATATGCATTCTATGGCCTCAGATCTATCACTCAGACATTGGTATGGTTACATTATTGTCTTGATAGATACTATTGCTTGATATGTTGTGAATGCTTAGGGAATTCTTGGTATGGATTCTATGATGTGGTTTAGTTTGGTTGATTTGGTTGATGGAGTGAGCAACACTCTTGTGATTCAGTAGTGACATGATTGCTATGGTATATTAGTTATTTATACATGATTGAGATAGCATTCATATTGATTTGATGTGGAGCATGAGAAAGATATTGGAGAGCTTGGATGTGTTGTGACTGGATGTGGGTCAGTTTGGACAGTTGAAGACAGAAGAGAAAGTGATTACAGGTTGCAGAGGATCTGGGCATGTTGCTCAGAAGCATATGTTTGTTGCATTATACATTGGTTGCATTCACACACGAGCTGTAGTGAGCCAGGGCGCGTGCACATGTGGGATGCACTACTGATAGGTCGCGTATCTGTTGACAGATTGATATCTGTTGAGGATTGTTGCCTCATCTCAGTTGGTGCTGAGGGTGTAAGCTGAGTCTTGCATATAGAGCTGGTGCTCTTGTAGAGTTGTACTCTATTCAGTTGTTGCTGATAAACCCAAGGATTGTAGTCTGTAATAAAAAGAAAATTGTACATACATCTTGTGTTCATTGTGTCCATTGTGATGATGACTTGTTGATGATATATTGCTGATATATGTTGTTGATATGTACCTACATATAACTGGTTATAAATGACAACAATGAGTAATCAATAAATGTTGAATGCTAATTGATGAGTTTTTGTGCAAGAGGGAAGTTTTGGGAAAAAGAGCACCACACTCATTCACCCCCCCTCTTAGTGTGGTAGGTGTGTCCAACAAGAGGTACTAAAGAAGGGAACTTATCGTCTGGTATACTTTAAGGGGAAAGATTTGGCAGAGCCTAGAAACGGGATCTACCTCAAGAAGTATTGCTCATAGGTAGGTCGCCTTGGGTGACTTCTTGTACATATGTATAAGTCTTATACTTTTTAGTTTTTTGTCTTTTGGTTTTATGGACGTGTAGTTTTTGATGTCATATTTTTCACTGTGACACATGTCAAGTGAATCAGAGGTGTTCGCTGGGTTTGCGTACGACGCTAGCTAACATACTCAAAGGCTTGATTTCGTAGCTTGGGTGATCTTCACACCTCAGGGCCAGTTGCTATCATCTGGAGGTATATGTTTAGGTGACGCCACAAATAGTTTTTCCGAATATAGAATAGTAATAAAGTTTCTTCGTGACGCTCTGTTGCATGGTATATCTCACCTCTGGGTCTACCTAGACACTCACCTAGTTGTGTCCCATTTAAATAGGGTTTACCATGTTTATGATCCTACTCTACACCAACAGTTCCTTAGGGTACCTCTCTTAGAATGAAGCTTTTATTACATTACATATATCCATGTTCTTAGGATATTGAATCAAATCACAGATACTCTAGCTAATCATGTATTAGATTGGCATATTGCACACATGTAAGGAAAAGCACACACATACACATGTAAATACATTTGTAAATAAATGTAACCCATAAGACATAAAATATGGAAATACGCATATATATATATATATATATATATATATATATATATATATATATATATATATATATAAATTTTCAAAGTACATAGGTGGGTGCAAGAGCCTCAAAAATATATATCCAGTACACATCACAGGGCTTATGCCCTAAAAAATATACAAAAATTTCCCTCGGCACGTAAGTGGTCCATCCTAAGCTAAGGGTGAGGCAAGTTGGCCCTGCCATAGTGAACCATGGTTTTTGTCAAACGTTGGAAGAGTTGGACCCAGGTTCGTGGCACCCCAACTACATGAGGTTGCATTGATGGTGGAAGATCCTCGATCTCTTCCATAGGGATTGCGTGAGTGAGCGCAGTGAGGTTCTGCTCCACCTGTCTCAATACTCTCTCATCCTCTCTGGCTAGAGCTCCCCCTGCTGCTGTTGATGGTTTGACGGTTGCTGCTGGTATTGCCTATGGTCGAGGATGCTGCCTGGTCCTCGTGAAGTCTGTTGGATGCACTGGTCCCACATATGTACATAATAGATACATAGTTGTCAGATACTTTGGTACACATAAAAAATGATATAAATAAAGAAATAAAAAATTAAATAACAATTGAAAACAAACATACCTATCTCTCCTCATTCTGCTCCAAGAGGTACGGGCATGTCAGGATCCCTGGAGAAGTTGATCCTAGCATAGGGGTAGTCCTCTATAGACGGAATCTGTCGATACCACTAGTTGAAAAAAGAATTGTTGAAGGCCTCAATGGTCCTTCCCCCCCTGTCGTGGAAACAACGTCGTCCATCTGCACACTGCTAGGAGAGAGGCCACGTGCCCCCATACCGTCTCTCATGGACTCATACTAGGTAACCTCTTGAAGAAAAAGGAATATAGAATAGTCATGAATCCAAAGTTTTGGTTTTTCCGCACATGACACTATGGCAACCGTCTCTTCATGCAATCCAACATGGTTGTGCTCCAGTCAAACAATCATTCATTGAAGAACTGTACCGCACAATGCATGTGCACCTGGGAGGCCTGATGTAAGGCCACAGATCTATTGATCCACCCAATAAGTAAAACTATCACTTGTAGTGATAGGTTTGAAATCTTGTGGATCGACACCTGAGAACCCACTTTATCTGTGCCAGCCTCAGAGTGTAGCCGGATCAATTCGGCTATGTTGTGAGGCCCAGGAGGAAAATCATGAAGGTTGATTGGTTTCCCTCTACTTGAGAGGCAAGTCAGAAAATAAATATCCTCAGTCGTTGGAGTCAACGACTGTCCCTCGAGCATAAATGCCTCAGCATATGGGTGCCAGTAATCTACCAAGGCATTTAGCAGCCTGGGTTGTGCCCTCATGAGTGGACACTGGAAGAATTTCAACAACCCGCATTGTGCTAATACGGAGAGAGAAGCAAGGTCTTCTGTGACCAAAGAATCAAGATCCACATTCTCCCTTTCTCTCCAATGGACATACATCTTGCAAAATGACAAGTTGAAAAGAGAGTTAAACTCTTGTTTTTCAAAAATTTCCATGTGTTTGAGGGTGTACATGGGTTGTATTGAGCACAATCACATATGCACACGGGCAGGTTGTTTTCTTCCCATGGGCATACGCGTGTTGTCCTTGGATAACTCGCATACACACAGGGCCACACCTTTTTAAGAGTGATCTCCCCCCAGAAAAACTAAAATGAATAAAAAGGGAAGTATTGAATTGCAAGAGGGGTTTATTTACACTTACTTGGTCCAAGCGGAAGTTCATTTCATCCAATGAAGCTCCCAGAATCAGATTTTTTAGCAAAGGGGTGTTTTTGTCTTTTTGGTCAATTCTCAATTTGCAATGGTTGTAATGAGCTACCAAGCTTCTATTTATAGACTTTTTTGGCCCTTTTTGTCATTTTTTAAACCCTTTTGTCATTTTTTCTAGCTTGAAAATCATTTAGCATGGTTCTTGAGTTTCTCATTGGATGTTATGATACACTGCACTTTTGGTTTGGAGAATTTTTTGGGAGATGGGTCACTTTTAATGTCCTTTGGTAAAAAGTTATTTTTCCAACTGTTTTCATTTAAGTTAGGATTCCACCTCCACTTTTTGCATCTTGTTGTCTTTTCCTCTTTTCCATAGGATCGATCCCATCGAATTGTGATACAGAATCGTCATTCTGTTGAATAAGTGTCGTAATTTGGTGGTAGAGCCTACCCCTTCATGGATTCCCTAGGTATATCTTGGTTGCATTTTGGTGTCCATGTTGCTTTTAATGACTTAAGGCTCGGGAGTCCTTCTTAGTCTTGTCCTGATTTCGAATTTGAGCCTCATTTGCATGATTCATCATCACTCTTGACCTCACCCTTAGGAATCCCAAACAGAATGAGTCTTGTTTAAGCCCTTTCCAGACTCTATAAACATGAAAATATTGCCGAGCGATCTTGTTGTCCTTCACGCTCACCAAACTAAAACTTGAAGGCATGTCTGTCTGATGGTAGTTTACCCATTTTTTGGTCCAGATGGTCAACTGTATGAAAAAAGGTATACTCTAGGAACTTCGATTCACTAGAAGAGTATTCTCATTTATAAGTTTAACCCTTTTTCGTGCTTGAGGGACTAAATTTACGAAAAAGGAACCCCTGCGGAGTCCATAGTTAAGCCCTTTTCAATCTCCCTAATGATGAAAAGATTGTCTAGTGACCTTGTTTCTTCACAATCGTTAAATTGGTCCAGAAGAACATTCCCTATAGAGTCCATAGTTAAGCTCTTTTCAGACTCCTTAAAAGTGAAAAGATCGTCGAGTGACCTTGTTCTTTCGCACTCATTAATTGGTTCAGAAAAACATCTATTGGCATGAGTTTACCCCTTTTTCCGTCTTGTATATTAAGGATGAAAAAGGTACACCTCGAGAGATTCATCTCGTCGAGAGAGTTCTCTTCAGCAAATTTCACTTTTTCGGGCTAAGGAGACTAAATCTAGAAAAAGGCAGCGAGTCTATAGTTAAGCTCTTTTCAGAATCCTTAAATTGAAAAGATTGTCGAGTGGTATTGTCTTTGTCACACTCGTTAATTTTTTTTTTAATAGATGTATTTTCGGTGCTAGTTTTCCCCTTTTTCGAATCGACTAGACTACCTTCGAAAAAGGTACCCCAGTGGATTCTTCTTTTGCTCTTTTTCAAACTTTCTAAAACTAAAAAACCACCGAGTTTACCTTCTCTAGGCTCGTTAAAATCACAATGAAGGGTGTTATCATTGTGTCATGTTAACCACATTTGCATCTTTCAATTTGGCCTAATGTCGGCTCCATGTTGCTCTCAACTGAACCTTTGAAGCATGCCTTATACACAATCCTTGTAGCACTTTGCCTCTGCGTCTTGACACCTTGACCCATGGAGGAATTTTCTTGAGTGTCCTTTCCCTACACATGTCTCCTTGCTCTGAGCATCAATTTGTTTCTTGCGCTTGGAAATAGTATGTTCGCGACACTCGTTCCTCCTTTGCAATGTAGCATTCTTTTATTCTTTTTCAAGCTTTCCAAAATTATTGAAAAAGACAAAAAAAATCAAATACACCCCAAAAAGAGGATGGGAAAAGTATTTTATTTTTATGGTAGCACAATGAGTCTCCTTTGGACAAATCAAATCCTTTTGTTTGTTCATTAATATCTGGGATTTAATATGACCTTAGGAAGTTGTTCTCATTACATAGAGTTGTTTCCTCCTCCGTTTGGTTATTCTTCCAAACATATGCAGAGTTCGCGTTGCCTCCTACATCGTGAACTTATGTCAGTACCATGCTTCCCGAGTCTCATCATTCATCGTGTTATTGTCCAAGGGAATTTTTACCCAACTTGATTTGGCCCTTCTCTTGTTTGTCTCTTGTCCTCATGCCTACCCATCCCAAAAGTCCAATCAAGCCTTTGTTCAAAATCAATGAAATTATCTGCCTGCTCATCGAGATCCTCTTGTCTGTTCCCCAACAAGCCATCGAAGAACTATGGGTAGTGAAGTCATACACTCATACTACACTCCTACCTGAGTTTTGAAGATATTGAAGTTGTTTCTCAAGCTCTGAAGGCCTCATCTCTAACCATCAGGCGTTATTGGCTTCTTAAAGATGGATACTATACATGTATATATTTCGATTTTGAGATGTAGATCTGCTGTGTATTGCTCGAGGCTACACTTTATATAGTTATATGAAATGGATCTGTAGTGTATTTGATTGTAAGCCATGATTTATTTCATCCCGAGCATGGGTATGCCCACCTTGGTGAGATAATTGTTATTTTGCAGATGGCACCTCCCGAACTCTGGTCTTGGGCTCACTCGCTCCATACGTTGGTAAATATTTGTAATGTATTTCAGCCATAAGATGCTCTTCTAACCTCACACATTAGGGGCCATCTTTTATAATCCTAAATTGCACCATACATGCATACCTAGCATTAGGCCATCTTACTTTCCATTTTTGTCAAGCTATCACTGGAAGCTCTTCTTAAAAAACACTACTTTTGAAGATGTACGCACCCTGCCCCATTACTCCACGTATGTCGCTTGCTGCACCACTACAGCTCGCGTACATATGCTAGTTGCACCATTACAACCCGCGTATACCCACAAAAGTTGCAAAAAATAAAAGTTGCAAGGGGATATGGGCTTTTGGGTAGTTTCCTAACCAATTGACTGCCCATAGCCCGTCACGCAATTGAATAACTATATTTTTGGCATATAAAATAAGGTGTTGGGGTCTCATTCCTACAAGAAGCATGAAAGCAGTGAAACTCTGCCCATTTCATAATACCCCCTTGCCCCAAGAATTTGTAGCCACATTGTGAGTTTTGAGCCAGAATCACTAATTCTAGCTTTTTTCCTCCATTACTAGCCAAATCCATTTCCTAAAGAGAGCTGAAGAGGAGAAAGATATGTGGAAGCAGTTGGAGCTTGATGAATAGGATCCTAGCACCAGGTTCAAGGAGCATTTGTCGATCTCATTTTGTAAGTGACTTTGTGAGATTAATATAAAAAAGTACTTTTTCCATCCCGCCACATGATGTGTTCAATCTTGATATTTTATTTACACTTTATTGTGACTTTTGACCCACAAATTCATATATAGAATGCATGTCTGTAGTTTCTTGTTTGTCTTTTGGTGAATGCAGGTCGGCCTTGGGAGGATATTTGCAATCGAGGAAGAACCAAACGAAAAGGGATCGACACCGGACACGGAGTTTACGGTAATATTACCGAATCCCTATACTTTGTACTTTATGCTTGAATGTGGGGTATTGTTGGGATAGTTGTTAAAAGTATGATACTTTAGACGGTTAGCTTTGCATGCACTTTATAACCCTAGTGTAGTCCATAGGGGTGTTTTCCCACTATAGCACACCCTCAATCACACTAACCTTTACTTAGAATAATTACGATAAGCCTACTCCAGAACCAACAGATTAACCCTAGCTACTAACTGCAACAACAAATCAATACAAGTAGAGCGTTCCTTCTCCAAGGGTAGTACACAAGAGAGAGAGTCTCCATATCCATATAATAAGTTCCATACATAACTGCAACAACTACAACTGCACAACTCTCTCAACCCTGTGCCATACGTAGTAAGAATATCACCAATAGTTTCACCAAGCACCACTAAGAATGTCACAAAGAGAATTACCAAGAACATCACTTGATAGCTCTAGAGAGAGACCAAGACCAAGATATTACCATACACCCTTATTCCTCTTTGTAGGTGCATTTGTAGTTGCAGCTGCATCTCTCCACAAGATTTGTGCTCTAACTAGGTATCCAAATGAGCTAAAACATCATGTATTGATCTTAATCTTTCCATTGATGTTTTTGGCTGGGCCAACCTGAATTTCTAGTAATTATATTTTCTGTTCATATTTTTCCTGTGGAGTTGACCTATATTTCTAGAAGATAATATTCTAATATGATTTATTCTGCTAGGTCGACTTGTCTTCTAGGGTTTCCACACATATGTTTAATGGTTCACTTGCTTTTGGAATATTCTATTCTAAGTCATAGGTTACATGTGGAGGTTAATACCTCCGACAACTACCAAAAAATCAACACTCCCTCTTAGCTAGGGAGGTATTAACTAATATGTTCTTCATTTAGTGGTCTCAAACACATCCATCCATCTCACATGACATGGGAAAGACTCACATGGTCTTACATACCAGTCCATAGGTAGCATCACCATATCAACACAGACTATCATATTATCAAACATATCAAGTATCACCATCATACCCGCACATTAGACATATAGCTGGAAAACACCTCCAACACTACTGGTTGGCCCCTCAGCTAGTAACCTTTGATGCTACTAATCGACACTCTAACTAGGAATCATTTCTGACACTACAATTCAAAATCTAGTTCATACAGAACTATTAACTCATTAACTCACACAAAATATGACTCAAAAATTTAACACTCCCTCTTAACAAGGAAGGTATTCCTCTTGGCATGATCATCATCACTGCTTCTATGCTTTTTCACACCTTGACCATTTTCTTGTCTAATTTCATGAATCCATACATTATAATAAGTTTTGCACTTTCCCTAGAGTAGTGTACCATTCTTTGTTGGAGTAGCATACCAACCTACGTTGGGATAACATACCAGCTTTCATTGGAGTAGCATACCAACCTACGCTGGGGTAACATACCATCCTGCATTGGAGTAGCATACCAACCTGCATTGGGGTAACATACTAGCCTACATTGGAGTACCATGACAACCTACGTTGGGGTAACATACTAGCCTACATTGGAGTAGCATAGAAACCTACGCTGGGGTAACATACCAGCCTACGTTGGAGTGGCATACCAATGTTTGCTGGGGTAACATACCAACTTGTGTTGGAGTAGCATACCAACCTGCATTGGGGTAACATACGAGCCTGCATTGGAGTAAAATACCAACTTGCACTTGGGTAGCATACCATCCTGCATTAGAGTAGCATACCAACCTACATTGGGTTAACACACCATCTTGTGTTGGACTAGCATACCAACATGCACTGGGGTAACATACTTACTTGCATTGGAGTAGAATACCAACCTCTGTCGGGGTAACATACTAGCCTCCATTGGAGTATCATACCAACCTGCATTAGGGTAACATACCAGCTTACGTTGGATTGGCATACCAACCTATGCTGGGGTAGTTCCCACTACTGGGGACCAAATCACTTTCCATTACTCGGGAATACATCAATCCTCACTACTAGAGATACACATTTGTACCACTCCAATATTGTCCCTGATAGAGGCTTGGTCAAAATATATGCTACCTGTTCATTGGTAGAAATATACCGGAGCATGTTTCTCATCATATTCTTGGATCTTGATTTGTACATCTCTAGGTTATTTATCTACAACATGTTGGATCTTGTAGATAAACTTGGAAGTCACCATTAACTTCCCTTTTGGTCTTGGAACCAAGGAAAATATATATATCCCATTCCTTTTGATTGGCTTCCTCCTCAGTGCTTGTAGAAAAGTCTACTGAAGCAAGGGGATCTTCCCATAAGATCTCATATCTCCTTGAAACCTCTTATCCTTCTCAACCCATGGCATATGTCTGTCAGTTCTGGAGGACATCTCTCTCTTCCATATGAATCTGAAAGTATCTAAGTCTCCATTCTCCATATGAATCTTGACTCCCTCTGAGCATGTATAATCTTCGGAGCCATATTCCCCACAGGATATGGCTCATCAATGTTGCATCCTGCAAAGTTTCATGGGACCACGTTGGTCTCTTCTTGGTTACTGCAATTATTATGGGTAGGCCCTTCTGGCTCTACTAACACATCCTAATGATCTCAAGAGTGATCAACTACACTAGAGGGATTTTTTCAGTCATATTTGGAGCCTTCTTCTCCTTACAATCAATCTCCATATGAGGTACTATGTATCTCACAAAAGTACCCTTCTTCATCTTCTTCTTCTTTGGTACATGGATGTATACGGTCATGTATACAACTTCTTATTTGGATATTCTGTTCAATATCTCAAACTATATACCATCTAATATGTTGCCTCCTACAACCGTCACTATAACTTCCCTCAGATTTAGCATGTGTGACCTTCCCAAGAAAAGGACAACAAAGGGAAAAAAAAATAGACAAGAATAATACTCTTATAATAATAAAAACAAGAATGAGAACAATAATCATAGTAGCTCCTTCTCAAAGCCATTGCTTGTGAATTTCCTGGAACAAGAATGGAAATAAAAATTCAATAATAAGAAATAGGAACAACACTCTTCTAGTGTTGTGATCAATCATTCCTCCATGGTAACCTTCCTAGAACAAGAAAACAAGAAGAAAAAGTATAATAACATTTTCATAAGAACATATCTATGTCAACAATAATAAAAAGAAAATTTCATGGTAATCATCATATTATTACCAAGGTGACCTGCCTAGAAGGATAATAAGAAGTATCTCCTAGAGGAGATGTTAGTTCATCTTGCAAGAAAGTAAAATAAGTATTTATATCAATAGTACTCACATGCTGCCAAGTATTCATTGTATCTAGCATTAATAGAACTTTTCAAGGATTGTTGTCACAACAAAACTTGATATGTGCAAATTGGAAACTTATTAATTTAATCAATCAATCAATCAATCCAAGAACTTGGAGTCTTGTCTTCAATAACGAGTTTTGTTGATTTTCTCCCAAGTCTCCTTCACTCAAGATGACAAGTATTATCTTCAACATGTCCCTTGTACTTAAGACAATATGCTTCTTGACATAAATCAGAGTTAGAGAATATAATGCAAATAAACTCTAAAATATCAACCTTAATCAATTTAATACTATGACTAAAGTCAACTTATAACTTTAACTTTGAACAAAGGTTACTATAACTTCAATAGATCAAAATACAACTAGATGTTCATAAGATTACAATAATTCCATAACAACTAGAGGCATATGGAAAAAATAAAACCTGGAGTGCATTGTTCCTATGAATGTGTTGGGTTTGAGATCCCTCTAGATCTATGATTGTAAGAGATCCCTTCTACAATCACACTCAAAATAGTGATAAAATTTAAATATATATACGTACATACCTCCAGAAGCATCGACAAGTAGTGGCACCATCCACCAATAATGACAAGCAATGTTGAACCTTAAAAATCCAAAGGTTCTCCAACTTGTAATATAAAGGTAGATGGAGATGTGCTAGGGTAAGTTGCACTAGGAAAAACAAAAATTAGTCCCAACACTTCACATAAACTTTCACTGCAACTGGTGTTGTAATTGGTGTTGCAATTGGCACTGCAATTGGTTCTACAAATGGCATGAAGAAACTAGCATGAAGGAAATGACACAAAGGAAATGGAATTGCAACTGGTGTTGCAATTGGAACGAAGAAAATGGCATGAAGGAATTGGAATGAAAGAAATGGCACTGCAACTCCAACTGGCACTCGAGACCTAGGGTTTTATGAGGAAACCCTAATTTCTCAACTTCATAAATTTTCAGATTTGATGTGGGAAAGATATGTACCCTACTTAGGATACCTTCTTAGTGAGTTCAGTAAGTTCTCAATGAGATTGACAATGGGGGAAACTGATTATGTTCCTTCTAGTAGTTAGACTGTTACAAAGGAAACAAACTCTGATACCATGTTGGAATTTTGGTATGCTTGTTTAACCATAGACAATGTCACATCATTGTCACCAAACCACAGGAATTCACATATGCCACCCATGATCACACTAAACTTTAGTTAGAATAATTCCAACAAGCCTACTCCAGAACCAACAGATAAATCTTAGATGCTAACTGCAACAACAACTCAAGACAAGTAGAGTGCTCTTTCTCCAAGGGTATCGCACAAGAGAGAGAGTCTCCATATCCATAGAATAAGTGCCCTAGATAACTGCAAGAACTGCAGCTGCACTACTCTCTCATCCTTGATCCATACTTAGCAAGAATATCACCAAGAGTTTCACCAAGCACCACTAAGAATATCACCAAGAGAATCACCAAGAATATCACTTGATAACACTAGAGAGAGACTAAGACAGAGAGATGACCATACACCCTTATTCCTCATTGCAACTGCATTTGTGGCTGCAATTGTAGCTCTCCACAAGACTTTTCCTCTGACTCGGTATCCAAATCAGCTAAACATCCTCTATTTATATTAATATGTCGGTGACGTTTCTTGCTAGGCGGACCTGACTTTCTGGTAATTATATTTTATGTTTATCTTTTACTTGTGGAGTCGACTTGTATTTATGGAAGACAATATTCTATAATTATTTATTCTGCTAGGCTGACTTGTCTTCTAGGGTTTCCACACATCTGTTTAATAGTTCACTTGCTTATGGAATATTCTATTCTAGTTCATAGGTTACACGTGGAGGTTAATACCTCCCACAACTACCAAAACATCAACACCATCAACAACAACATATGAATGTTTTTTATTTTTATTACAATTTTTTTCCTCTGTTGATGATAAAAATAGGGCACTTGTCCAATAAGAATTTACAAAATGTTATTTAAACAATAAAGTTAATTATAAATTTTATTTATAGTTTAGTTATTCCATGGTATGCTATTAAAAAATTTCATTATGACATAAATTATTCCAAAAAATGAAAGCAATAGTCCATTGTGTACGCGACATGAACTAAGAAGAACCCTGAAGTAGAAGAGTATTTGTTGTTGCATAACAAGAGCCACATGTATCAGTGGTAATTTCTCTACCCTTATGTTGTTGTTAAGAGTAGAGCCATACATAAAATTTGTGTTAAACAAAGCATATCCATTAATAACTATCATAATTACATAAAATTTGTTGGATATACATCCATCCACATATATTCAATATTTTTTATATGCAAACCTTTTTAATTATGTTGAATATGTTGATAGAATTAATAGTTTATCTATGATTATTGTTTAGTGAGTTGAATATGCCTGTTCTCATTGGATATCTTGATAACTTTTTAATTGTGTTGAATATGTTGATAGAATTAATAAGTTATCTATGATTATTGTTTAGTGAGTTGACTGTGCTTGTTCTTATTGGATATATTGATTCCATTTATAGATTTTGTCATCATGATTATTGAAGCAATTGATTATGTGAGTATATAACGGGGGCTTCACCTTGTTGACAAATATCTTATCACAATCATTCATAAAGGGGGTTTTTAAATTGTGAAAAATAATGTCAAGATATTGTAGGTATTGAGGGGATGTGGGTTCTTAGGGGGTTTATAGGTATTGGGGGGTATAAAAATGGGTATCTAGTAAAAATAAGGGTTTCTTTATTGGAAATATGTATTGGGAGGGGGGTTCAAGAAAAATGATTTTTGGAGGTATTTATCAATATCTAGTGAAATTAGGGGTATTATTTAATATCCCACAAATGAATGTGTTATGTCATAGGTTCGTTGAGTCAAGACCCCATGGATTATATTCACTAGTGAAGAAGTTATGTTTATTATATTGACTATTTTGTCCACTATTAATTACGTTAATTATGTAAACTATTTTTATTTTTGAAGAAGTCGACTTGGATTATCTTGAATTTTGAAGAGTTTGTTTTTTAAAATATTGAGTTATGAGAGGTGTTATCACCATAACAATTGTTTGATGGGACCCAAGTCTCAGGATTTAGCGAGGGGCTAAATCGTTGTGGAGACATGACAGTTTGGAGGACAGGGTCATGCCTAGAAGAAAAGGACTAAATATAGCGGAAGCATGGGAGTTGATGGGACCCAGCAAGCCATAGATCTCAGATGCCATATATCGACGTTCAAACACCATATCGGGTAGAGAACTAGCGCAGAGGTTAATTATTTGAAAGTGGACCGATGAAAATACCATGGTTTCAGCTTGAGACCACATGGCGCCACCAGATGCATATTGGGGAGAAAAACATTCTATCCAAAACCACTTTGCCTCATCCCCGAAATTTTTGAAAGACAAGTGCTACAAATATTGCTGCGAAATGGCTAGAGAAAGTAAGTTGGGGGTTAAACCATTTACAGACGAATTCGATCAGTTGAACGCATATCAGTTTTCAAGTTTCAATTTCCATGATTTCAAGCAATTTTGACCAGTCGTCTTCCAAGGTGAATTACGGGGAAAAAAGAGCACATTTTGAGAAATCGAAAGAGGTTTATACTCAACATAGGATAAAGAACAATAACCTCCCCCATATTTTTCATATCTGTTACATACTAAGAGAATCGAGGACATCTTGGAGCCTTACATTTCTGGATTCGTGATTTTCTTCTGGGAACACATATTTTTCAAATGTTGATCTCGGACAGATGGAGAAACATTTCAAAAAACCAAGAGGGGTTTTTACTCAAGGAAATATGATATACAAAAACCACCTCCATATTTTACACAGGTGTAACAGATCAGGATATTCGAAGAAATATTTGAACCCTATTTTTCAGTTTTCATGATTTTCTGTTCGAGACATGTTTTTGCGGCACATGTTCCAACCAGTTGGAGATGAATTTGGAGAAACCAAGAGAGGATTTTATTCATAATGATATTATATACAAAAACAATTCTCCTATTTTGCACAACTATTATGGTTTGAGATATACAGGTGGCATTGTGAAGCCTACTTTTTCGTGTAAATGGTTTCTAAACAAAACGTTTCTTTGTTTGTAACCGGTTTGGAAATGAAAGGACTCGCTGTTTGTATAAAATGTGAAAAGATACATATGTATCAGGGTTGGACGAATTGCAAGGGAACCTTTTTGGTTTTTGTGAACTCTATTGTAATTTTCTGAAGCTGAATTGAATATACATGCAGAAGCTTTTGAAGTTTCTATGAAAAGATTCTAATGGTGGTGATATCAGTTTTGTCTTCCTTCATTGTATGTACTTCCTATGATCTTTTATTCCATTTACATTTTATTCTGTTTAAATTGGAGATTTAAAGGCTCAGAATTCATCTTATGATGCTCTTGGCTTAAGCAATTTAAAGTGTATGTATTTCCTCTTAGAGAATTCATAATTCATTTCAGTAATTCTTTGATGAAGTTATTTGTTTTCTTCTTCTTCCTACACTCTGCTTAAATTCAGTTTATAACTCAGATTCATCACCTCATTTAGCCTTTATCCTCTGGATATTTCTACTGGTTGGGAGTCAAGAGTGTTGGACGGGTGGAATTTTGAATATTTGGAGTTTGTTTGCAGTAATTTTTCCTCACTGATCAATGGAATTTATGATGGGATCTTTATTGAAGCAGATCGAGTACAACAAGCTTCACGTTATGGTGGTACCCTATCCAGTACAAGGTCATATCAATCCAATGTTGCAGTTCGCCAAGCAGATCGTCTTAAAAAAAGGTCATGGTCACGTTTGTGATGACAGAGGGCGACCGTGAGGGCATGTTTCAGGCACAAGATGCATCAATCTCCTCCAAGGAAGTCCAGTTTGAAACAATCTCAGACTCACTCTAATAGTGACACTCAAGGAAAGAAGAAGAAGGTGGCTTATGATTGATAGTGATTGATTGATGAGATTGATCAATCGATGTTGATGAATGGGGTCTTGTGAATGGGTCATGCAATAGCCAGTGGTTAATGAAGAGCCCGAAAGGAATTTGAAAATAGGTGTTGATAGGGTAGGTGAAACATATTTCGGGGTGTCATATGGAATCTAAAGATCAATGAAGTGAGGTGCAAAGTGGTTACTTCATTGTATAGCGAGCGTGAACCTAATAAGATTGAAATAGGGAAAGAGCTCCTCGATCACGGATCGTTCGAGTGAAGGAGATCAAGTTGCTTCTCTAGACAGATTTTGATACTGAACGGAATGAGTCTACGCTGCCCGGACGTCAAAATGTATTGATTGAAGACAGGAACGGAGGATTGGATCCATATTTCACTCTTTCTATTGGTAAAGCATCCTTGTGTTCCCAGTTGATGAAGAAAGACACAAGTAAGAAACATTTGGCAGCTAACAAGCATTAAGAGGTGTTGTTTTGAAGACAAACGGTCACGCACTATTGGGTTACCATGAATAACGTGGATTTTTCCCAGGAACGTGGATTTCGCCCAGGATTAACTGTGCGTTTTCATTTAAAGAAAAAGCGTGCAGGTGTTGGAATGATACACTCGGGCCATCGAACATCTGGATGGTGCTTCGAACGTCTTAGATGCGATATCAAGATGCATGCAAAGAGGGTCATGAAGACATATGACGATGAATATTGGTGGGAGTGCTCAGATCACAATTATCGATGTAATCAATGACACATATTCATATCGGGGAGCAAAAGTAACCGACGTTTAATTTTTCTAAAGCGGCCCGATAGGAAAACAGGGGTAAAGCGACCGGGGTACGTGGCATCTCATGGTTTATATCGGGGATGCGAATGGTGTGATTGAAACCTCCCACAACACTCACCGATATCGCATATGAGTCAACTTTGAAAATTAGCACTAAGCCATGAAGGAGGAAAAGTAATTTGCCCAGAGCTCAATACGCAGGCACTATCCCGAAAGGAAGCTTTGTTTTCGTTTTATTTATTTACAAGTTTTGTCCCAAAGGGTTCCATTGGATTACTTTTGTACAGTTGACTGGCATGTTACTCCCGAAAATTATCTGGATTTGGACTAAAATAATATATGAAATTGGTGGGATGTCTATGTTCTTCTCGATACAGGCCCAGTGTTGATCCCATGAAACGAAGAGTCATTTCTCTGTACGAATTGGCAGCCAGACAAACACCAATTGCGATCAAACGACCACGTCCATGTCCATGAATTTACGAGTTTCCTACGAAATACTCTCATTTCCTATTAAAAAGCAGGCTCCTTGTTTGTGGGAAACACCATTGTCATTTTTATGGGGGAACCATTGCAGAACTTATTGGAAAGACAGTTGATCCGAGAAATGTGTTGTTTATACCTGAGGTTCCCTTTGAAGTTCTAGTTCAAAGACATATTGCTCTGTTACTAAATCCAAGTTTTCATTATGCACGCTCTATTTTATGATGAGTTAATTAATATACTTTCTTTCATTGATGTTTTATCGGAGTTGTTTTTAAATCATTGTTAAAATTCACTGCGAGATCAAAGAGTACTTGGAATTGGTGCGAAAGATGTGATAAATATTATACTCGTCAAATATTGTAGTTTGTAATGTATATGCGTGATTGCTTGCAAAGGTCGTGAGGTGATCTGAGGCAAATAAAGTGTTTTAGTCACCCAAGTTTCTAAATGTTAAGGTGTCCCTCACCATGGACAATTGTGATACAAAGCTGGACAGTGGTGAATGAGGTCCCCTTTTATTACAATTGGATTGGTGCTCGTGTGTGATATTATTTAGTTGGATCGACACTGCTGATGTATTTCATGATTTAGTATTGTATGTTATATCCATTATGAGATCTTATTTCCTGTTGATAAAGACCCAATGACCTTGTGCAAAACCAAGACATCGAGGAGGAGCTAAAGTTTCTATTCACCATGAACACAAAAACTATTCAAAGGCCAACGCAAGATGAGTGCATAGCCATGCCAATCATCTAGGTGATTGATTGCAGGGACTCTACCAAGTATCTAAGGATTAATTAACAATGACATTTTTTCGATGGATAATGGTGACAGGTTAGAATAAGGTACACACATGTTTTGGGAATAACCCAGTGGATAGGCACTTGGTCTATCGTTCTTTGCTACCTTGCAGGGAGGATAGCATCCCCAGTTGGAGCCTATGTTATCACCATAACAATTTTTTGATGGGATCCAAGTCTCGGGATTTAGCTGTAGGATTACTGAGAGGGGGGGTGAATCAGTAATAGAGCAATATAATCCTTTTTAACCAAATAATCCAAGTGTTATGTCAATGCAATAATGAGTAATGAACAAATGAACAATCACACACATACATAGTACACCAGTGTTTTACGTGGAAACCCAAAGCAAGAGAAAACCACATAATGTTTTTTCTTATATGTCTTGAAGAATTACATTCATTGGAAGCACCAACTTCCTTTGTTTTCCAGCTGCAACTGGAAGGAGGCTTCAACCCCCTAGTTTCTCATGATACAACCTGAAGGAAGCTCCAACTCCCTAACTCTCTGGCTACAACCAGAAGGAGGCTACAACCCCCTATGTTCTTCGGCTACAACCGGAAGGTGGCTACAACCACCTGTCCTTGCCCCGTCCAACCACCTTGAAGTAGAAGTAGAATGATGGAACCAATATCACACTATCATTGTGAGATATACCACTGTAAACCTATACCAATAAATATGAACCATGCATCAACCTATACCTCAACTTGTAATCAACCTGTACCATAAACAAATGCATCAACCATGCACCAACCTATACCAAACAACTTGTAATCAACCTGTACCATAAACAAGTGAATCCAACCATGTACCAAGTATGTACCAATAATGTGTCAACTACTCATCAACTATGACTCATCAATATGTACCAACATCATCAACTATACACCTCATGTATGTGCCAACTCATCAACTATTTGTCTCAACCATGTACTCAACATGTACCTCAACCAAAATCCCTCATCAATTTCATCATCCAAATATGATTTGTAGCTCTGTAATATACCTGGTGTATATGATGAAATTCCTTCAAACCTTCCTTAACTTTAACAATAAGAGACTAGCATTTTCATCAAACTTTTCTTTAGTCTCACGTGCCTAGTTTTGGATTAGTCAACAACCCTAAATTGAAGTAATAATAACTTTGTACCTGTAATGTATAGAGATTTGAAACTTATATACAATTTTCTTCGATGTGTTTTATGTAATTCCTCCAGGTGTCACTACTTGTAACCTCTCAGAAAAGGAGTTATAGCAAAAATGACATACCTTGCTAAATTCTGGCTTATTCTAGAGAGAAACCTTATAGAGTGTGCCTCACATGGAATATTTGTTGAATTGATTTGAACCTGTTACAAATCATAATACAGACTGTACCCTAACCAACACATTTTGTATCACTAAATTTGGATCTGTTATGAATAATTTATGATGTTTTTACATGAGACACTTGTTTTTGACTAGTTTCAGGACTAGCCACAAACCGTATTTTCCACGGAGTGTAAATCCCAAAATACAATGACCCACAAGCTAAATTTTTTACCAAATATACTTGGATATGTTTTCTCAATGGAATAGAAATTTCTCGGTCTTAATCATTATACAAAACAAGTTATAGCGAAAATGCTAAGATGACCTGTAAATAACATACCTTAGAAAGCACCATCAAAAGAATTTATCCTTCCTTGCATTTTGGCCTTTTTTTCTTCACCTTCCCTCATAATTTCGTCTTATGTATCCTTGGTTACCTCAGACACCTATAGATATTCAATATGCTCAAGTGTGATTAAAATGAGAGAGCCTTGCCTCTTATTTATACTCTCCAAGTAGCTTCCTTAAAAACATCTTCTAGGTCACTTCGCCCACTTTCTTTATTTTAGGGTTAACCCACTTCTAATTTCTCCATTAAATTTATTATTGACATAATTTATTTTTTATTCACTTTGAATTATAATACACTCATCACTTCATTTTATTATTTACCTTTTAAAATCTCTTAAACCACTTTGAATACTTTGACCTTTTGGGGCTTCTAAATGACATATGAGGGTCCTCCAACTTCGTAAGGCCATAACTCTCAAACCGTGAGGAGTTATGTGACATTCCACATACCACCAGAAATGGAATGAAATGTACCATCCATCTAGAATAGTATTACCTTAAAATATAGCAAAACACATACCATTATCCATCAAACAAACTTGGGTCCACTACCCAAACCTGGGTTCTCCAACTTCACATGGTCATAACTCTCTAACCGTGAGGATTTATGTGACGTTCTATATACCACCGAAAATGGCATGAAAAGCACTATCCATATAGGATAGTTTCCCTGAAAAATTCATTTTCCTTCATCTCATTATTCCACAATTAATCATGGGTTCTCTTACTCCACAAAGCGTCTTCCCGTGAGGGATTTCACCATAAGGGGACCACTTTGGAGTTCATCCATATTTACTTCTTATCAACCATGACAAAACAATAATGAGTCATATTTACATGAAACAATATTGGGTCCATTACCCAAAACTTTGTGTTATGGGGATTTCTTCAAGGGTTGACATCAATGACAACCAACCTTAATCAACATTATCGAGGGGATAAATCGGTGTGGAGACATGATAGTTTGGAGGATAGGGTCATGCCTTGCAGAAAATGGCTAAATATAGCAGAAGCATGGGAGTTGATGGGACCCAGCAGGCCACAGATCTCAGGCACCACAGATCGATGGTCAGAGACCATATCGGGTAGAGAAATAGCGCAGATGTTAATTATTTGAAAGAGGGTCGATGAAAATACCGTGGTTTCGGCCTAGGACTACGTGGTGCCACCGAATGCATATCAGGGTGAAAAACAGTCTATCCCAAACCGTCTTGCCTCATCCACGAAATTTACGAAATCCAAGAGCTACAAAGATTTCTATGAAATTTCCAGAGAAAGTAAGTTCGGGGTTAAACCATTTGAAGGTTAGACCATTTACAGATGAATTCAATTAGTTTCATGCATATTAGTTTTCAAGTTTCAATTTCCATGATTTAAAACAATTTTGACCAGTTGTCTTCCAAGGTGAATTCCAGGAAAACTAGAGAACATTTTGAGAAACCGAAAGGTTTATACTTAGCACGGGCCAAAGAACAATAACCTCTCCCATATTTCTCATAGAAGTTACATACTAGGAGAATCTAGGACATCTTGGAGTCTTACATTCCCAGATTTGAGATTTTCTTCTGGGAAGAGATATTTTGCAAATGCTGATCCCGGACAGATGGAGAAAATTTTCACAATAGTGGGAGAGGTTGTTACTCAAGACAATCTGATATACAAAACCCCCCTCCAAAGTTTACATAAGTATCACATATCAGGAGATTTGAAGAAATCTTTGAACTCTATTTTTTCAGTTTTCATGATTTCCTATTCGAGACATGTTTTTGCAGCACGTGTTCTGGCTAGTTGGAGATGAATTTGGATAAACCGAGAGAGGATTTTCTTCATAATGATCTTATATACAAAAAACTCTCTCTTATTTTACACAACTATTATGGTTTGATATATAAAGTTGGCATTGTGAAGCCTACTTTTTCGTGTAAACAGTTTCTAAACGAAATGTTTCTTTATTTGTAACCAGTTTGGAAACGAAAGGACTCGTTGTTTGTATAAAATGTGAAGAGATACGTATGTATCAGGGTTGGAAGAAGTGCAAGGGAACCTTTTTGGTTGTTGCGAAATCTATTGTAATTTTCTGAAGCTGAATTGAATATACATGCAGAAGCTTTTGAAGTCTCTATGAAAAGATTCTAATGTTGGTGATATGAGTTTTGTCTTCCTTCATTGTATGTATTTCCTGTGATCTTTTATTCCATTTACATTTTCTTCTGTTTAAATTGGAGATTTAAAGGCCTAGAATTCATCTTATTATTCTCTTGGCTTAAGCAATTTAAAATGTATGTATTTCCTCTTAGCGAATTCAAAATTCATTTCGGTAATTCTCTAATGCAGTTATTTTTTTTCTTCTTCTTCCTACACTCTACTTAAATTCATTTTATAACTCAGGTTCATCGCCTCATTTATCCTTTATCCTATGGATATTTCTACTGGCTGGTCATTGTTTTCATTCATTTTCATAATTTTGACTTCATATCCCTGAGTGTCCTTCCCCTTCCTCGCCAAATTCTTTTTAAAAAAACCCCAAAACAAACCAAATCTAGCCACTGATTATCAAAGAAATATCAAGTGACACAAGAGATCCCTCTCTGAGTTGAGCAATCTAGTGCCCTACTCTAAATTAGGTTGAAATAGTTACCTATGTTGTTTGTCTATCAGCTAGACAAAATTTACAGAGTTCTAACAAGAGGTTTCCAACTTTATTTCTAGTTTCCTATGATGAGTGTTGAAGTAATTAGCTATAATCATTAGTGTTAATTATATTGACTAGTCATTTATTATTTTGATATTAACTATGGTAATTATTTTTTCTATTGTGACCTATTTCGACTATTCTTACTAAGTTAACTATATTGATATTTGAAAGCATTTACTTATATTGATTATGTTGATTATTGAAAGAATTTACTCTATAACCTATTTCATTAGTTGGATTTGAGCAACTTAAAGAATTGACTTTAAATATGTTGACTAAGTTAAATAAGTTGATTATGTTGCATTACTCATAATGGCTATTCAAGAAGTTGACTATAATAACTATGTTGATTCTCTTGTTCTATAATAACTATGTTGACTATGTTGTTTATTATGGTTGATTTTTTATAATATGTTGATTGTATTCACTAAATTAAAAGAATTGACTATGGTAATTACTGTCAAGATAGGAATTGGCAGAAAACGTACCTTCAATGATGTGTATTGCATTAACATGAGAGATTCATATATACAATCCAAGTGATTTTTTTTCTTCTCAAATGGATGACTCTTCCTATCACTTACGACTCTTCATATTTACACTATTATTACAGTAACACAATCCGAAGGATTATATGTCTAACATACCCCCTAATCTGAAGGGGTGTTTGTGAGTCCAAGCATCATTCTGAACTTTTCATATTTTTCTCTTCCAAGCACTTTGATGAAGATGCCCGCAATTTGCTCATTTGTGGATCAATGTCTCAAATGAATAGTCTTGGCCTCTACAAGATATCGAATTAGGTGATACTTTGTGTTTATGTGCTTAGTTCGATCATGGAATTTTGGATTCTTGGCCAACTTGATTGCCAAAGTATTGTCAACTAGAAGATGAGTATAATTCACTTGTTTCTCCTGCAAATACTCAAATATTTTCCTGAACCACACAATCTCCTTTGTTGCTTATGCAATTGCCACACATTCTTCCTCTTGTGTGGAATTTTTTGGAACTGATTGTTTGTGTGATCTACAAGAGACGACTATTGATCCAAGACTCATGAGATAGATTGAATTTGATAATCCATTCTCTTTAACCCCAACAAAGTCTGAATTAGAATATCAGATCAGGTTGAATTCATCCACCTTAGAGTACCTCAGTCTGAAATATTGAGTTCCTTTCAAGTGTTTTAGAACTCTTTTTGTAGTAGACCAATGTCCATTAGAAGGATTTTGTATGAACTTGGAAATAATCCCAACATCAAATGAAATGTCTGGTTTGGTGGTAGTAAGATAAATAAGACTTCCCACAAGCTGTCTATACTTTGTTACATCCTCAAATTCATTCCTTTATTTTGATCTAAGATTCAAATTGTATTCTATTTAAGTAGAAACAAGATTGCACTCATCCATGTCAAACTTGTTCAATAGTTCTCCAATGTACTTCTTCTAGGAGATGAATATGTACCTTGGATTTTGAATCACCTCAATGCCCAAATAATAGTGAAGATGTCCCAAATATGTCATCTCAAAGACTTTTTTCAACTATTTGTTTATGGATGAAATGTAGCTTTCATTGTTCCCTATTATAAATAGATCACTTACATATACTACAAGATATACAATATTTTTTCCAACTTCCCTAATAAACAAAGTTGCATCATCAAGATCGAAATGCTTGAAATTCAATTTCAGAATATTCTAAGTTAACTTTTGATACCATGTTCGAGGTGCTTGTTTCAAGCCATGTAAGGATTTGATGAGATTTCATACCTTATGTTCTCTTCCCTTCACAACATATCCTTATAGTTGAGACACGAAAACATTCTCTTTCAAGTCTCCATTCAAGAAATCATTCTTCATATACATTTGATGAATTTTCCATGCATTCTATGTTTCCATTGAAAATATAGTATGGATGGTAGCCCATTTTGTTGTGGGGGAAAAATTCTCCTCATAATAAACACCTTCTTTATGTGAAAATCCTTTTTCCATGAGCCTTGATGTTTTCTTGTCAAGTTGACCATCTGATCTGTACTTTTTCTTTAATACTCACTTGCAACCGATTAGTTTGGTTTCGAATGGAAGATCCACCAAATACCCTGTCCCATATGTTTGCACCCAATTCGTCACTAGGTGAGCAAATTAAGAGTGCTTACATGCCCAGTTGGGCTCTGCTAGGCATGGCAGCTGTGAAAGGAAAGGTTAGAAAGAAAAACAACAAAGCTATTAACAAGAATTAAACTAAAACTAATAAAAACTATGAGCATATAAAACAAATGAAAAATAGAGACAAATGGACCAATATCACCAATGTATAAGTTGATCTATTGATGAAATCCAAAGGCACAATGAAGAAAGGGGACTTGGGTCCCTTCTTTCTCCAATGGAAGGCTCTTAAGGCCCTCAAAGCTTGCTCTCCTTTACAATGAAAAGATGAAAATGTGGGTGAAATAAATCCAAGCTTATTCACTCAAGTGAGGGGTGAATAGCTCTATGAAATGCAGCTTGTGATGTTTATTTCCAAAGAATGGGTCCTTAGCAATCTCAGCAGCATAACAATACAAAGAATTCCTTGAGAAAATGGTGGTCATTCATGGCTTTTTATAGCCAAGCATTGGGTTATTATGCAACATCTTTAGAATGTGAAAAGGGGCTCTTTAGGGCTCAATTAGGTCTTTGACCAGCCCACCATGAGGATTGAGCTCGGATTTGGTGTCAAATCGGCTTGGGAGCTGATCCATTAGTGGTTGGGAGGCTGACCAATTTCAATAAATGCGCCATTTAGCAGGCGTGTGGGTTTTTCGCCCAACAACCATGCCTTGTGCACATATGCGCGCTTTATACGTTGTTGTTACACGCATACGCGCGCGCACTCAGATGATGTAAAGCGCCTTTCAAATTTTTGGTCATTTGTATAGTTTTTTGACCCTTTTGCAATGCTGAGGAATTAATCTTGTGCCATGAATGACTTTTTCTGTTTTGACGATGCGGAGTTCTTGTCGCCATGTGCAGACGAAATTTCAGTGATAACAGATGCCCCCTGATGGATGAGGTTAGGAGAAAAATGTATAGCCGAAATCCATCAATGTTTCTTTGACTGAGAATGGTGTTGTAAGGGAGAGCAAGAGTGGGGCCGTGTAGAGCAATCCTTTGGAGAAGAAAGGAACCTGTAGAACCCAACCTTCTACAAGGTGCGTAACAATATACAACTGTGTACAAACGAGGCGGGCATGCCCCATGCTCGTATGATGTAACTTTGAAAAAGATGACAGAAATGTGGATGTAGACCACTGCAGTGCCCTCGGGGGTGGAATGATAAAGGCAGAAGACAATTCTGCAAAGGAACATACTATGAACCATCGGTAATGGTCGCGGAAGTAAACAGCGACGGCGATGTGGGAATTGGTGGCCCTACCAAGTTCAGAGGTCTTCGACAACTGATAAAAAAAACTGCAATAGTCGCAAAGTAAGACCCACCGCAACATGAGAAAGTGTTGGCGTCGAATGTTATGGGGGTCAACGACATCAGGGAGCAATGGTGTTTCCCCCTGTGCCGTCCGAGATCTCTCATTAAATGGGAAATGAGAATCAAGATACTGTCGCCCTTCTGGAAAAGTGTGTTGATGTCGACAAAAGGGGGACGCGACTCCCAGAAGCAAGGGGCTTCACGGAATCTACTGTGGTGAGGAAGTGGCAGAGGTACATGGACGAAGTCAAGAAGTGTGAAGACTCAAGACTGCCCTTGGTTGGAGAATGCATGAGACAAACAGTGTCCGCAACCGTGTGACAAGGTCGAGTGTCAGGGGGACGCCAAGACCGAGGATAATTTGTGCCAGAGGCGGAACAAGGTGAACAAATTCAGAGGGTATAGGTAAGTGATCTGGGTAGTACTCTGAAGATATAGACGATGCCGGCGAGGGTGAAGGAGAAGTAATGCTCCAACCAAGGGTGACATGGGTTGCGTGTGGCCAAAAAAGGAAAGTAGGTCTCCATCGGTGACGACAAAAGTAAAGACTGGAAATAAAAGGCGTTTGTACAATAAAGAATGAATAAATGTGGGAAAGATGTACAAAATACAGAAACGGGTGCCCCAGTGTGAAATGAGTGCCCCAGGGAGGGAAAAAATTTCTGGGAAAACTGATGAAGGGTGGGGGCCCCATTGGCGAGTTTCTGTATGAGGTAGATGAAATGGAGATAGGTTCGCAGGTGGGCAAACTGATGGTGGATAAAATGGTGGGTTCATGATCCTGCAGAGGTGCAGGTAAAAAAGAACATAACCATAAAGCGATGTGCTGGGAGTCCATATGGGAAGCTAGCAAAATGAGGAGAAGAAGTATGTGGTTAATTCACAACATGATGAAAGACTACCGAGACTCCCATCCCTAAAGGGTAATGAAGAACAACATGAGTGTCAAAAGTGCAAAGAGGTGCTATGAATGAGACAACTCATGTGGGTAAGAAAACTACCGGGTACCAGTACCAAAAATGCAAATGGAGGTGTGAGTACTGCAGAGCCGGAAATGGGTATCCTAAAGGACAAAATCAGGGGGTATGACTGGGAATGTAAATGCAATACAGCGGGAGAGACTACATGCCAGTGCTGAGTAGATACCTCAAGGAGTGATGTGGAGAGATGCTGATCAAGTACCTGCACATAGAACAACCAAATACCCAAAGTGAACAATATCTGAAGAGAATCAAAGATATGAGCATATATTTGACAAATGTGACTATGCGCGTGCATACCTGACCATGATATGGAGAAAAGGCGCCACGGGGGCCTAGGATGAAAAGTGACCTAGGGACAGTCGTGATGTAGGTGGTGGGACGCTGATCCCGTGGCTGAAGACGATTCGAAAAATGGATGCCGTGGGCTCCCGGAATGGTGAGTGGAAGTTTGGCAAAAGGCCTATATATAGCTGTAGGGCCCACATTGCCACCTCATTTGTACCTGCTGCTACAGTGAGTTTTCGAGCAGATTCAGAGGAGATTGAGTGATTCCGGGAGCACGAGGTACTCGATCGACGGCGTGCAAGTTTCAAGTTAGTGGTCTAATCATCCTGCATAGCTATAGGTTGCCAATTTTTGGGTAGGGTAGGTACGGGGGGTCGTACGGGGGTTTTGGGGGGTTTTTTGATAGGGTGTGGGCCCCAATGCACGGGCAACTCAGTGGAAGGTGCGCATGCGTGTGCGCCTGTACACTAAATACGCGCGCATTAATGCGCGTGTGTAGGAAATTAAGGTGTGCCCTAGGGGCGCGCCTGTGGGGTAGACATGCGCGCAGGAGTGCGCGCCTGTGGGGTGAACAGGCGCGCTCACGAGTGCGTCTGTGGGTATGACAGGCGCGCCTTAGCGCGCACCTGTTTTGTGAACAGGCGCGCTCACGAGCGCGTCTGTGGGAAAAAACAGGCGCGCACACATGCGCTCCTGTATAGTGAACAGGTGCGCATGTCTGCGCACCTGTGGGTGGTAAAACCGCGCCTTTGAGGCAAGGTTTCAGGGTAAAAAAATTAGCTTATTTGATGTATTGGATGATTACCTAAGATAATATAGGACTCTTGGTTGTGTGCAGGTGGTGAGCAGTGATCATGGATGTACGGTGGCGTGAGAGAGACTGGTCACAGCTACGAGATGTTGTGGCCAATGCACAGCCTGCGGTTCGAGCGGCTTTAGCAACCAGTGGATTGCTAAAGTTCTTTGAGTGCCCGTTGATATGGCCACAGGAGTTTTTCCTCCAGTTTCTGATTGAGATGTGGAGCCCAGATCAACACTGCTTCCTCGTGCGAGGAGAGAATATCCCCTTCACTACGATGGAGGATGTCTACTTCTTGACTGGGCTCCCCTTCCGGGGAACACCATTGCCAGCAGATCCTGTGTTGTCGAGAGACACTCATCTGTGGACCGTCGCCGAGCGATATTGCTCAGGCGAGCACTACATGACTGGGATGTCAGTGAGCATCAGTGGGATAGATTCCCTGCTGCATCGTTGTATAGCAGCGATGATAGTTCAGGTGTATGGGTCCCGAGCGACCCACCGAATCAGCGGTGGTGAGCTGTTTTTGATGGAGAGGGTCGTGGCGGGCCGTGAGCGGTTCACCTGGGGTTTGAACTTGCATGCACGGATGATCGCGCAGCTGGACCATTGTCGGTCCATAGGCACCGGGGAGTTTGCTTTTGGCTCCATCCTGGTGGCCTACTTCTTGGAGAGGGTGCCTATGTTGCGCCCGAGGGTGCTACTAGAGGCACCAGGGGTATGAGAGACGCGCCTGAGGCGATGGTCTCAGATTTTGGTTCGCCACGGTGGTGGCGAAGGCGGGCACTACTTTACTGCACAGGCAACGCAGATATGGCGGCAGATGCCGCAGGTTATACTCCAGTTCCCCTATGCTGGGGTGGACTTCCGGGTGGACCCGGACATGGTGTTGCCTCCTGGGGAGGTGTTCGACCAGCGAGGTATGTTTTGTAATTGCATGTTTTGATTTATGCTATGATTTTGATATACCAGGTTATATGTATGATGTATAGATATTGATATGATCTGTTGTTGCTTGTTCTGTGCATGTGCAGATTTGGCACCTCGCGGGCGTGAGGTGGAGTTGTATAGAGCGCCAGTGCAGCGAGAGCGGGAGAGACCGCCGCATGGAGGGAGGTGTCCGATGGATGAGGCTGTTGGGCGACCAGCAGGGCCCGAGAGACCAGCACAGAGGCACCGTTTTGATGACCCTGGTGCGGGGCCATCACATGCTCCTCCGGCGGCAGCCGAAGGAGATCTGGATGATATACGCCGTCGTTTTGAGACGGTGTTTCGGGACGTGCCTGAGGGCATGTGGATTCGTATCTAGGACGAGGAGTTCCTGGAGCAGTGTATAGGGTTACCGCCACCATGGCGGTCCATCATGTGACGAGAAGCTGTGCTCGCCGCCATGACTAGTGGACGCCTTCCGTCGGGGAAAGAGGGTCCGGCAGGTGCGCCACCACCACCGCCTGGGGCAGGTAGGGGTGGGCCACCACCTCCTCCTGAGGGAGGGGCAGTTGGGGGTGCGATAGAGGCACCCTGATTGTATCATGTATTTTGTATACAGTTTTGATAGGTTGGTGAGCCGATTTTGTACCGGGATGTGGCACGGGCCTGAGGGCCGATGTATTTTTTTTGTATATAAACATTCAGATGGCCTGAGGGGCTCACATATATATATATATATATATATATATATATAT
>ML777606.1:1606153-1639320 GCA_009831015.1 Picea engelmannii | reverse complement strand
TTCTATGTTTGAAATTGTGAGAACCAGATAACGGGGGGTTATTTGGATGCCTACCCTCGAAATCCTACCTAGACTAAAATTTTCTTTTGGCACCTCCTGTGGAGGACAACTTAGTGAGTTGTTAGAAAGATTTTAGATGAAATCGTTTTGTGAGGCTGGGGGTGAAAACCAACCTCGTTTGATTAAAAGTGGGAGTGGATAGTCCTATCAAAAAAGATGGGGTGTTTTCAGAATCCCTTTTGAGGAAACCTACTTAGACCACCACGTTTCGAGATGAGGCTATGTGAATGAAAAAGTGGCCTTTGTGTGTGAGTGAAAGTGTACCAAATTTTAGTTATTTAGATGTCACATTGCAACATGTGGACATCGCTTGGTCCTTTACAAGAGTTTGATTACCTAAATTGGCTAGATGTCATTGGTACAACCTTGCGGATTTTTAAAATCCCTAGGAGACTAGCATGTGGACATTGTGGTCCGTTACTATCCTTTAACTCCCTATGTTTGAGTTAATCTAGAAAATCATGAAACTAACCTAGATTGAACATGTGGGCATGTGTGGGCCCATTACAAACTTTTAAACTCTCCCAGTTTTTTGATCTAAGAAAGCAACATTGCAACAACTATCCTACTTTTGTGACATGTGGGCATGTATGGGCCCGTTACAAATTTAGGATATGTTTGAAAAATCGAAACTAAGAGGGGTCTCAAAAAGAGCCTTTGTCCTCTCCTAAAAGTTTTGAAATTTTTGTTAAGGGAGATGAGAACGTTTTCGCAATCCTTTTCTGGTTCTCAAGATCGCTTGATGGCGCAAGAGAAGAGCATACTCAAGATTGTTACTTGCAATTTCTAGTCCCAAAATGTGAGTTTTAGATGTGATTTAGAATTGATGTTCAACTTAGATTTATAAATCGAAGCAAGCCATCCACGTGGAAAAAAGAAAATAAGGGAAAATGATTTTTATCCACCTAAGTGCCTATGTTTGTTTGACTATCCCCTTTATAAGTTGAGGGGTCTAAGTGGTGCAGTATTTAGAACATGCATGTCATCATTCTTAAGAAGGAAAATTATTTTTCCCCACATCCAAGAGCTTACAATGCAAATTGTAGTTCAAATGCACGTGCTGACAGGACTGAAAAACAAAGCGCACGCGCGCCCGACGCGCGCCTGTGGGGTGGAATACCCGCGTGCCTGTGTCAAAAATCCGAGAAGAAAAATCTGGATGGATTTCTCTCCAATTTCTGGTGAATTGACTGGTAAGCAGGTCGGCAGAGGCCAGTTTGTGAACCTGCAAGTTAATGAAATCAAAAGGAAATAAAAATGAACCCAAATGAGGGAGGAATTGATACCTTCTCCCCAGTATGGTCACCAATCTGTTTGCACCCAATTCGTCACTAGGTGAGCAAATTAAGAGTGCTTACATGCCCAGTTGGGCTCTGCTAGGCATGACAGCTATGAAAGGAAAGGTTAGAAAGAAAAACAACAAAGCTATTAACAATAATTAAACTAAAACTAATAAAAACTATGAGCATATAAAACAAATGAAAAATAGATACAAATGAACCAATATTACCAATGTATAAGCTCATCTATTGATGAAATCCAAAGGCACAATGAAGAAAGGGGACTTGGGTCCCTTCTTTCTCTAATGGAAGGATTTTGAGGCCCTCAAAGCTTTCTCTCCTTTACAATGAAAAGATGAAAATGTGGGTGAAAGAACTCCAAGCTTATTCACTCAAGTGAGGGGTGAATAGCTCTATGAAATGCAGCTTGTGATGTTTATTGCCAAAGAATGGGTCCTTAGCAATCTCATCAGCATAACAATACAAAGAATTCCTTGAGAAAATGGTGGTCATTCATGGCTTTTTATAGCCAAGCATTGGGTTATTATGCAACCTCTTTAGAATGTGAAAAGGGGCTATTTAGGGCTCAATTAGGTCTTTGACCAGCCCACCATGAGGATTGAGCTCGGATTTGGTGTCAAATCGGCTTGGGAGCTGATCCATTAGTGGTTGGGAGGCCGACCAATTTCAATAAATGCGCCGTTTAGCAGGCGCGCGGGTTTTTCTCCCAACAACCACGCCTTGTGCACATATGCGCGCTTTATACGTTGCTGTTACGCGCATATGCGCGCGCACTCAGATGATGTAAAGTGCCTTTCAATTTTTTGGTCATTTGTATAGTTTTTTTACCCTTTTGCAATGCTTAGGAATTAATCTTGTGCCATGAATGAATTTTTCTGTTTTGACGATGCGGAGTTCTTGTCTCCATGTGCGGACGAAATTTCAGTGATAACACCATACTTGATGAGAACATCATATCCATTCTGCATGGGTTCTTTCCATTCATAATGAGAAGTAGCTTCTTTAAAGGAATTTGGTTTAAAGATAGTATATAAACTCAACTCACAATCACATGAAACATTTGTGTCATCTATGTCACATGATTTTAAATTATCTACATTGCCTCCATATTGTCATGGGGACATTCTTGTTCTTGCCTTTCTGACCTCATCAGGATGAATATTTTCAAGTTTTTTTGTGATTCATTTTGGTGTACCTTTTTGAGATGGTCCAGGTTTCTTAGTTGATTGAGATGGTGTTGAGTTCTAATCAAAACCTAATATTTTCAATCCTCTCGAACACATCATCCAACTAAAATTCATGTTCTGATGAAGTGGCAAGAACTTCTTCATGTGGGGAACATTGTGCTTCAAAAGGAGATTCCATAGATTGACCTAATATAGGGATCCCCCATTCAATATGTGGAATCTCATCATCAAATTCGTGATATGAATTTACATGAGTGAATCTATCTAGATAATCAAGTTTCCTCTCAATAGTTTCATCTTTATTAAAGGATTCAAGAAACATTGCATCTCTGGAATGGATGAATTTATTTTCTGTCTCATTATAAAGATTATATCCCGTGGTGGTATTTGAGTACCTAAAGAAGATGAAATTCCGACTCCTTGCATCAAGATTGCTTCTTTTCTCCTTAGGAATCATGGCATAGATGGTCGAACTAAAGACCCCGAGATGACTCACTAAAGGAATGTGGCCATACCACATTTCATAAGGAGTCTTGTTTTGAAGGGCATGTGATGGACACTTGTTTTTCACATAAAATTCAAATAGAATTTCATTATCCCAAAACATCAATTTTTTACATTCTTGAAAAACATGATGGAAAAATCCATTCTTAGGAGTGTCATGTTCATTAGCTCAGCCATACCATTATGTTGGGGATTGTATGAAGTCATGGTTTGATTTTTGATCCCATGTTGGCGAAGGTAGATTTAAAATTTATTAGATGTATATTCTCTTCCATTATCAGTGAGAACAGAGCCAGTAGAATGTTGATCTTCATTTTGAATCCATACATGAATTTTTTTTAAATTTTTAAAAGATTGTGATTTATATTTCAACAAGTACACCCAACACATCCTAGTGTAATCATCAATAAGATTCATGATATATATATATTTCCATTTGCATAAAGAATAGGAACATAGCCACAAAATAAGAATGAATCAGTTCAATCTTTCTACATGCTCTAGAAGTATAATCATGAAATAGTTGTTTTCTATGATTTCCAAGGATACAAGCATTAGATTGCCTAAATTTCCTAGGAATTGTAGGCAAACCAGAAAATCCATTCTTTCTCAACAATTGAAGACTGTCATAATCAATATGGAAAAATATAGCATGCCAAAAAAGACTTGATGGAATTATACCTGCATGATGATGATATAAATATGCAACATTTCGTGTATGGGAATATGTCCCTTTGATATTTAACATTCTCCTATCTTCCATTCTCGTCATGACAACCATGTTGTCAAATTCCTTCTTTATTTCAACTTTTCCACCAAACATATCAACATAGTAGCCTTGTTGTATGATGTGCACAAGGGACAACAAGTTCCTTTGTAGCTCTAGAAGATAGAGTATATTATGTAGAAGGAAATATAGGAATCTAGGGAACTTAAGATTGATAGTGCCCATTCTCGAAGGTTTGAGACTTGATATATTTACAAAATACACTAAGCCATCTACATTTTCATTGAAGTATTCAAATAAGTATCCTATAAATTCCATGTGGTAGGTTGCACCTATGTCAAGAATCTATGCATCTCCCCATGAAGTTAATGAAGTGTTAATCAATTCTTCAGTTACTCATATTTTGTGATTGACAACAACGTAGTGAGAAGGTCCTTATCTTTTGTTGGTTCTAAATTTTTACCTCTATCTTCTTTTTTATTTTTTATTTTTTCTTTGATATTCTCTCATGGAACTATACAGTCAGTAGCCTCATGTGACCCATTCATTCCACAATGGGTACAATGAAGATCATATTTTTCATAGGAATTGTGCCAACCCCCCTGCATTTGAGCTTCTTCTTTCTGCTTCCTTTCATTTCTTACTTAAATAAGAAAGAAATAAATATGCTCTAGTCTGATTATTACATGAAGCTATATTCAATCTCGATACTCTTTGTTCTAGTGGTTGATTACAGTGCCATAGAGTTCAAATATGTGAGTTCATATATGCATGCACTCAATGTCGGGCATTAGACTGTGCTCCGATATTCACAACATAAGATATGTTGCAAGTATAATATGAAATTGTCCACTCAGATGATTATAACCATCAATGTTTTGTAGGAACTTCATTGCAACATGTGGAAACATAGTGACAATTTTATCTTTCTCAAACCATCAATCCATCTTGTCCTTCGACCTATTCAATATCATATACCACCACCTTTACTCTTTGCAAACAACAATGGAAAAAATGGTGGAGAGCGACTTCTTGTTTGTGAGGTAAATTTTTTGCAGCCCATGAATTATTGGATACCAATGCAGGTCGTGAAGTGCAACCCACATTCTGGTCCAAGGTGTAGTGTCATATTACTGCAGTTGATGAACTGGTTCTCGTTCGAGAGTGTTTTAGCATTGAGGATACCAGTCGAGGTCAAGGGGTGTGGATAATATGCATGAATTTATGGGAGATGGATTGGAGAGAGCATGGGTAGTGGACATAATCAAACAGTTGTTATAGAACAAGATTGATTCAAAAATATACTTAAAAGGTAGAATTGTATATTTCTCACAATGTATGTAAAAGGGAGAAGGTGTGTTAGGGTTACCATGATGGACAATCGATGAACGAAGGCATGAAGAGTACAAATGGAATAGGTTTTTTTGTGTGAGGATAAACCCTAGAACGCGAACTGGAGTGAATTTTGGAGGGTTTGGAGATTGAAACACATATTGGAATTGACCAGAGCACTATAGGGAAAAGGGACAAATGAAGGCATTTCAACATGCCAAGGAAAATTCCAGGGAATTAATTCTTGGAGTTAACTAGGATCTGACACCAGTGTTGGGCCAAGAATTGGCATAAAATGTAACTCCAATGATGTGTATTTCATTAACATGAGAGGTTCATAAATACAATCTAAGTCTCTGTTTGTCTTCTCAAATGGATGACTCTTACTATCACCTATGAATCTTCATATTTACGACATTATTACAATAATGAAATCCAAAGGATTATGTGTCTAACAATTAATAATATTGATTATTTACCCTACGATTTAACCACCTCATTGGAATATGGCCAAATCAATTAAGCTCCTGTGAAATAAAGACACTCTCCTAACTTTTAATTTAGTGTCCTTTGTCTCCATTGTAAGGGTTTTACCTCATAGACCTTGGGATTTTGAAATATAAAAAGTATATACTTTATAATATAACATAAACTAATGCAAATTGTGACAAAGTATAACTTAAAAGAAAAGTGCAAAATTATAAAAACATCTATAATTTTTTATTATCTTAAATGCTTAGCATTCATTATTATACTATTACTGTAGGAATTGGTATAGTATTGATTCAAGGTAAGTGTAATGTATGTATGTATGTATAATATATAGATTTTGTGTGTATACACATATCTTATATTATTTGTATCATATTTTTTGTATTAGTCTAAATGTTTTACAAAAAAAATATTTTCCAACAACTTAAAATAATAGGAGGAGGCTTTCGATATTTTTGGCCTAGAATCTAGTAGGAATCAATTTGAATTGATGGAATCACAATCATCATATGTTAACATTGCACAATCCGGTTGCAATAGGGGTATTTGAGGGTGTTCAATTCATATTTTCATTAAAAAACAACCAGATCAATATAAAATTGCAATTTAAGTAAGGATTTCCTAACCAAATTCCAGTGATAACAAATCAAAAAAAGTCTAAATCTTAAAACATTTATCCTTCTTTATATATTTTTGGTTGATAGTTAATCTTTGTTTCCCTGACGTACTTTTACCTTTATATATTAAATTGATTTAGGTTAAACAAATAAAATTTATTGTTTATTTTTGGGATTACTTGATATCACTCCTCAATTTTAAATATTTCATATATTTGGTGCAGTATCGCTTCTCAATTTTAGATATTTTTTTTAGGACGGGATAGGGGGGGGAGAAGAATGAAGCCATTCTAATTCCGAGGAAAAGTATTTCATGAGTTTTGTTTTTGTTCTAGTTTCGCTTCCAACCTAAAGAGAAAATACCTATTTTTTTCATCCATCAATAACATCTTTATTTTTCTTTAGCATGTGCATAGGGTAGGTAGAGGAGGAAGGTGGTGCCACTCCTTATCTATGGAGAGAGCCTTCTCATGTCACCCCTTGATATGTGCTCATTTATTGAAGACTATAGGTAGGTGGAAATCATTTGTCCATGGATGAAAAACAATCATTACTTTCATTTCTTCCCCTCAAACCCTTTGTTGTGTATTATGTTGAGGCCCTCATCCAACCAATTACATCTAATAATTTTTATTGTGTATATTGGTTGGAGAAAAAATGAAAAAATAAAAAAAAGGAGAGATCCCCAATGCATTATACTTTTTAACAAGTGAGTATCGTAATGTAATCATTGGTGTGTATATGTACGATCAATGCAACCATGGTAAGGAAAACAATGTTTGTCCACATGTTGAGACTAGACATAAATGATGGGTAGTAGGTATGGTCTATCATGAATTGTTTTACCAATGTAATGCAATTGGATTCCTCTCTTCATCCTCTCTCAATTCATATAATTCTTGTGTTTTCAAGGAAACCTTAATAGTGCCTATGTAATCTTCTAGACCATAGGAACACCATTCCCTAGAAACATAAACAAACATATTACATCCAAGTTTTGAAATAAGATAGACATATTTATAGGTGCATGCACATTTAAATTTGTCAGGTCAACAATCTAAGGAAATAAAATGTTGGAATAGGACCAATGACGTTATCTTTTAAAATTGGTAAGTTAGTAGTACAAGACGAAATTTCTCTAGCATAAATTTCCAGTGGACTTCACATGTAAAATTAACAGGTTGGAAATACAACAAGAAATAATGTCAGTATGAAAAATGAAATGTAAAAAACATGGAATAACACAAGCTTGTAAGAAAACTAATGGCTAGAAACAAGAAACAATGCTAACATGTACCAAATAATTTTGATGTATTACAAGATCGGTGCACATTTAAAACACAATTAAGTTTAATTGCATAAGTAATTCAAATATATTTTAAATCATTTTTTTGAGTTAAAATTTACCAATTTAAGAGAAATATTATGTGAAATCTTGTAATAAGTATAGGGGTTGTGGATTACTTTTATTCTTTCAATCAGTGCCAACTTCGTACATGGGCTTTGTTTTTTATTTCAATGGATAACAAGCTCCATTTTGTAGTCCAGATGACTTAGTTTTCCTTTTTGGATGTCACGAAGACATTTAAAGGGAATATCAACAATTTCAACCCATTATTACACTAGAGTACCTCCATTTGATGTTCATGGAATCAAATGAACCATCTAAGAGTTCCTATGGAATCATCTCCTCGATTAATTTTTGGTACTAACTTAGGTAGTTGTTGCCACATTCTCCTATGTTATGGTCCTATGGAAATGAATCGATTTGTAAACTACCTTGGATATTCCACTGGAGTAGTTCATCACAACAGATCTTGTATTATATTGAGATATTTTATTATGCAGGTTTATTTTCCTACGATCTCATATTTTTAATAACTAACTTAATGCTCAAATTAATTAAATAGCTAAAATGCGAAAAATGAAAGAAGTGAGAAAAAGAACACACCGTCCACACAAATGAACACCAAAGTTATCTTAGGAAGCCTAATATGAGAGAAAACCCAGCTCGAATATTGTTCTATGCTCTAATCATTTTGCCTCAGTTATAAAATGGACATACAAAGAAATGTGAAATCACTATGGATTTTCTTATGACTCTGTGGCCTGAATGGCTACCACAAACTCTTCTTCTTGCCTCTTTTATTCTCTCAAATTCACTACTTGGATTCTTTTCTCAAATATGGAACAAGTAAAATGCTAAAGATTGGAACCCCTTCTCCTCCTAGAGGCTTGATATTTATCATAGCTCAATATCCATCTAGGGGTAGGGTTTTGACTTCCTCGGCCCTCAATTAGTGATCATGATTGAACCTTATAAAATCTTCTAGAAATTCCACGCATGGATAGCCCCATAAATGTGAGTAATGGGGGATGATGTGGCATCCACTAATACCATGGTAGTAAAAAAGGTAGGTCAACTTAAGGGAGTCATAATGTAATGTCCCCTTCTAATTGATCATGACAAAGGATGACTCAATACCCTATACAACTCTCGTAGGATATAGTCAACAAGAAAACGGGAGTCAAGAAGGTTTATTTGGTGTCACTAGAATGAAAAATCCTAATGTGATATTAAATAAAATAAATAATTATATTTAAATGAAATTGGAGGGAAAAATAAAGTGAGGGTTTGATTTGGTCAAAAAGGGGAAAGATCTAGAAGGACTAGAAGAAGGATAAATAGAAGGGTAACCCTTATCTTTGGCATTATGATTTTGATCTCTCATTTTGGAGTGCTCTTGGAGCCATTGTTTCATTGGGGTTTAGAAAAACCCTCACAATATTGTAGTTTGGTTTCGGTGGTGCAATATCCACCCTAGCTGAAAAATAAGGGGGTCCATCTAGGACTACCATTGGAGATTCACTTGGGAGTTTTTCATTCATTTGGTGGAATACCAAACTGTGCAAGAGATTTACAGATATTTATGGAAGAGGTCGATCTTAGACATTTGCAATTTACTAGAGGGGTTATGAGAAATCATGATTGAAGGCATCCTTGTAGGTTGGCTAAAGGGTGTTCCCTGAGGCCCCGCTAGATGACCGGTTGTGTCCTACAAGGAACTTTGCAATTGGATATTTGTACTAAATGATTGGATTGAGATGATGAGGGTTACATGAGTGGATCTTTTGTGGTGATTTCAGGAGGATCGTGGCGACATTCTAGGTTTTGTTTTGTTGTGGGTCTATGATTATGCAATTTCCATTGCATCCATAAGAGATATGTGAATTTAGTGTTTGGTGCAGTTGTTGTTATAGCTAGTAGAGATTTGTATTGTTGTGTTTTTTGAATATTCCATCCACAATAAAATGCCATTATCATCTCTTCATTTTATGTACTTGCAATGTGTTTGATAAAATGTCTATTATAATTTCACATGCAAACTGTTTTTCATAAGTAAATGACCAACATCAAATCATTGTTTGCAAAGTATTTGATTAAAACCATAATCTTGAGTCACATTGTACTAGCCTTCTATAGTTGGGGACATTACAGTGGTATCAGGGTCGATGATCTTTCCAACCTATGATTTATTGAGGAATTGATGCCAAGGAAAACTAGAGGACAAGGGAAACAACCCACCCTAGGGTCGGAGTTAGAAGAGCTAGATGTAGAGGGCATTATGAGGGATCATTTTGAATATAGAAATTTATGGTTGTTGGAAATCATAGCTAATGGGAAGCAACAATTAACACAAGTCCCGACACAATTCTTCTTTGGAAATCAAGAAGACCAAAACCAGGGAGGTACCAATGGGAACTATGCAGAGGTCAACCATAGAGGTGGTATGACTCCTAAATGGAGTAATACCTATGTGCTGACAGAAAGTGTCTTCCAGGAAGATAGTAGAAAGGTACCCAGACCATTATTTCCATTATTCCTTGAGGAGAAGCCTATAAGAAAATAGAAACAATAGGGGTAAAACAAAATGAACTCATACTTTAGGGAGTATTAGTTGTTGTAAGAAGGAGCCAAAAAATCCATGTCTTACAATGACTACTGCAACACGACGATGAGGAAAAAACCCAGGGTGGGCTAGAATCAACATAATTTCGATCTTCTATACAAATTGGGGAACATGGCTATCCCATATTTTAATGGATATGACAGGTGAACAACCCAATAATGGGTACATAAGTAGGAAACTTAATTCCATCTTAACCTAATGGCAGAGGAAAAGGAAATCAATTTTTCCACCTTACACTTGGATGGAGAGGCTCGTGATTGGGGGTACCATGAGATATTAACATTGGGGCATTCCAACATCACATCATATGAGGGTTTCACCTAGAGGATGATGGATAGGCTAGATAGGAAGGACCTTGAGACCCACTTCAGGGAGTTGTCACAATTGAAGTAGACATGTACACTAGAGTCCTATGTCATAGAGTTCTAGAAGATGGAAGTAATGGTGACTGATGTTTCTGAGCAACGACTGGTGATTATTTTCATAGAGGGCTTGGATGAACCCTTAATAGGTTGTGATGGGTGTTCTATATGCACTAAAAATACACTAAAAACCCTCAATTAAATTTTCAACCCGGGGTAAGTAAACTTAGAGTTGTAGCAAAATATATGCCAATGGTAGAAGGGTTGGTAGTAGTATAGTCTAGCTAAGGAAGGTAGCTATCTAAGGCTAATCTATTCAAGAAAATCTATCTAATGAGAAAACCCTACTAAGCAACTTGAAACTATGTAACCTAAGTAATTTTGGATCAAGGATTGATGGATAGTTCTAAGAAAGCAAGTAAAAACCCGATGTAAAGAAAACTAGTTCATAACAATGAGAAAAAGAAACTATTAAGCATAACAATAAGAAAATAAAAAAAGAAAACTACTTTAACTTGCCAACCTAAATTCAATGAGCAACTACCCTATGAAAGCAAGTAAGTAAATAAGCCAGCAACTATTCTATTAAAGCAAGCAAACAAGTAAGAAAAACAACTAGCTAACCAATTAAAGCAAGTAAGCAAGTAAGCAAAACAACTAGCTAACCTATTAAAGAAAATAAAAAAACTAACTACTCTAAGATAACTTCTACTACAAGTAATCTAATTAAAACGTCTCATTGAACAACTATCTAGCCTGAGATGCAAGTGGACTATATTCTTAATTCAAACTTCAAAACTATTTTTAATTCATAAAAGGAAATCTATTTAATTGAAAGAAGGAAGAACTATCAACTAACTTTTAATCTATGATAAACAAACTGCTTTTTAACCTATCAAAGCAAAATAATATCTACCCTACAACATCAATAAAACTATCTATGAAAGAAAGAAACTATATCTTAACCTATGAAAATTCAAACATAGTGTTGGTGGTTGTGTGAATGCCTCCGGTGTCGTATGATATCTCGATGGCACTTGACAACAAAGGATAATTCAAGCGGTATAATCTCAACACAGATCTCAATAGCAAAGTGAAAGGTATGGATTAAACAATCCAATGAGAATTTAGCCATTACGGAAACAATGTTAATTACCCTGCATATTCATGGAATTATTAACCATCAACAATATAACGAGATCATAATTGTACTTTTATGCTATGTAAACAAACTTCATAATTAACCTCAACCATTAACTAAGAAATATAATTGCAATCTAATTCTAGGAAAGAAATTACATAAAATGAAACTATGTGATATCTATTCTAACAATTCAAACTGCAATAAGGAAAATGCTTAAGAACAGAAATTAAAACATGACATATAAAAAGTAAACTAACAACTACATTAACCAAAAACTAATTAAGAAAGATCTACATAAAAATGAAATAAACAATCTATAATTAAAAACTGAAATTAATCCTATCCATCCATCAAATCCTTGTTAAAGAAAACTCAAATTAAAACTTTGTTCTACTCTATTTAAAACTCTGTTTTAAATTTAATTCTAACAACATAAATAAGATACAATCTAACATCTAATTGCACACGGGGTTAGTCTAGGAATTTGCAAATTCATTCCTAACTACAAGATTAACACATACTAACACAAGTCTTCATACTAACCTGCAAAAGAGAGTTAAGACAATTAAACTACAACAACAAATTAATTAACAAGATAATAATGCATGTACAGGAAATAAAGAGAGACAAGTAAACTATTAAATGCATAAATAAACTAAAGAACAGTTACCAGATTGTTGGTGGCCCCCCCAACAAGTCGTGGTGACTTCCTAAAATCACACGATGAACTCAACAATTTGATTTCACCATGAAAACTCAAAAACACAGTTTTTATATAATCTGGCAATGAAAAATGAAAAAACAGAGGAAAACATTTTTATCTCTATATTCTACTTTGTCTACTACTCCTTAGCTATTGTATGACCACCACAATGGTATTTATAAGATTTAAAGACCAAGAGGTCGACCATAGGAGGGTCAAACCACTTCTAAAAACAACAAATTACATTAATGGTGCCCTAACTACCGAAATAGAGCGAGCCAATAATAGCCCTGCTCAACAACCTAAACTGAGTTGTTAAGAGTTTAGTAGTTGGAGGGGATAAGCACGAGCAAAAACCATGTTCCTGATTCACCCACCACTGGCTGCCAATACCATAACCTCCAAATCGCCCACTGTTTTTGTGCAAGACGCAGTGTTGGATGGAGTGTTAGACTGGGTACCGGATGCAGATTTGAAATCCACGAACTGCTCTTAACTCATTTAGAATTTCAGGAAACGGCCTAATTGAGACCTAATTGGGCATTTTACGCACAAAACCCATGTGCCAGATTTTTCAGATTCCACTTCATGCTCCCACAATTTAGGATTTAAGTTAGCTTCCTGTAATAGTGTTGGATGGAGTACCAGAAGCAGAAACATGATGTGATCTTGCCCTGTAACACCAAAAAACATGAATTATATTCTTGGAAACTTAAAAACATACTGAATTGTACTCAAGATCGACATAAAACATGAATTATGCATACCTGGTGTAGATCATAGCGTTTTGGCACAAAATTCTTCAAAAAGCTTCTCCAAAACATGAAAAACACATATATACATTCAACAAAAGTATCTAATTACTTTCATAAAACCAATCATATCTTGAGCCCAACATTACCCCCACACCTAAGATTTTGCAGGTCCAACTGCAAACAAAAAGAAATTTCCCTTCAGGACTAAACTTGCGAAGGAGCGGGTGGATTATCTTTAGAAGCTTCTCCCTCTTGCCCGGGAGAATTTGACTTAGGATTTTTGTGGTGTTTCAATTGCATCCAGAGACTATTATTGGTGGTAGTAATATCATCAACCTAACACGGTAGATAATTCATCTTGGCTTGTAGGACAACGTTATCATGGCGTAAATGATGACTCGATGTTTCATGCTATCTACGTTTGAACTGGAGACTTTGGAGTTTTTTTGGAGGTTGTTGATGACATGTGAGGAATCCTTGAGATGTATGTTATACCCTTGATCCTTCAAACAATGAAAAACAACAATTTTACCTCTTCAAAATTAGTTCCAAACGTGACTTCCCATAAGCGCAAAAATTATGGCCTGGTGAACTTGTGAAAAATAGGTATCAAAGTGACACCTGTAACTCCTGTGTAAAAACTAAGAGAGGTTTTTTTCTTAATATGTCATTAATAAAAACCTCTCTTGGGTTTCAAAACTTCACTTCCAGTTGTTAGGAAAACACGAAAGGAAAACATGACTAAAACAGAAAAAAAACAATGTTTTATTTTCTGAAAAACTAGGCCTCTAAGAGAATTGAATATATCCCAAAAAATAACATATATTCAAAAACAGAGAGAGTTTATTGTGTTTCGGTATGTTATGAAAAAAAACCTCCTCTATGTTTCAAAATTACTTTCTCATTGGTTTAGAATCCCATCTTGAAGTTGGTTACTCAAAACTTGCATAAGCACAGTGTGCTCTTAGCAGAATCACAACGTGGTCTTTGAGAGGGATTTTGGAGGCCTTCTTAGAGGATTTTTGGGCTGCAAGTGGTATGGTTAGAAATGTTATAATGTCTTCTACACAATGGAACCATCAAGCATTGCAAATTCCATCTCCAAACCTCTGAAAAACTGACTTGAAGTCAAGTTGTCCAAATGTGCAGAAACCCTCCTATAACAACTGTATTTGGGGAATTTCTCTCAAATAATAACACATTTGCATAAAATGAAGGAGTTTTTTGTTTCTGGGTCTATTATTGAGAAACACATCTTTCACTTTTGTCAAATTCATCCACCTTAATTCAGAAACCAATTTTGAAGTAGAACTTTGACCAAGACAATCATTTGAAAACTGATGACGAGAAATGATGACATGACCATGATGAAAATTTATGACCTTGGATGAGTGGAGGGAGTAGTAAGGACACCTAGACACACCAATGACCATTTTACAACCAAGATATGTCAAATTTTATATGAGAATTTTATTTTGAAAATATAACAATTTGACGTAATAACCCTATCAATCACATGAAAGAGAAAACTTGATCACGGGTGATTGGTAGACTGAAAAATACTAAAAAAAGGCTCGGTTTGTACTGGTAGGCATGGTGAATAGGAGAATTGTTATTTCCCTTCATCGATCTGTAACAATTCAAACAACTGCTCCTCTTTTCACAAGCTTGTAATACAAATGGCAGTAAGTATTTAGCAGTTGTTATGGCTCTGTATTTGTCACAAAGAGTAGTTAAGTATAAAAAATGCACAGCAAGCTTATAACACACATAATGATTTCATTAGAATATAATTTAGCATACCAATACAAACAAATGCTGATATAATATCCTAAGACATTGTAAAGAGACAGTATGACAAAATTTTGACAGAAATCCTACTTCCTCTTCTCATGGGTTTTGCTATACAAATGGGCAATGCTTAGCCTTTTTTTAGCTCAGGAAACTCCCCCTAGACCGAAGATATGGCATGTCCTCGTGCCATGAATTAGAAATAGGTCTTTACTATTTTGAGAGGGAGGTTAGATTAGCTCCTCTTTTATACACTCTTTGGAGTATCCCTTAGCTCCAGAGATGTTCTGAAATTCGGGTTTGAAAACCCTGTTATAGCTTGCTCTTGGAAACTAGTGGTGTTTAAACCAGTGGTCTCCAACTCTTGGGAGATTTGTGGCTGAGGCAATTGATTCCTCAGAGACCACAAATACAGTGAATAGGAGGAGAGGCAAGATAAGAGTGTTCTATTATTATTTGTTTTTCCATCGTGCTCACACAATCCATTCCTCTATCTCGCATTTTATAAGGCATGTAATCATAACTCTATAATGAATAGTCTGTAACGACAATAAACCAATTAAGTGGTCTGTTAAGGAGATGTACAACATTTTATTACACACATGGAATTAGCATTTCAAAAATAAAATGACTGTTGATGTAATAGCCTATATCATGAAAACAATAAACATAAATTTTTACAAAGATTTACTTCTTCTAGGCAATGTTATCATTTGTCAACTCATGAACCCCTACCCCACACCTAAGTATTGTGACACCTCACAATAAAAAATATAGGAAACCCATCAGTTCTCCCAATAGACAAAGATTTACAGCTTGTTAAGTGTAGAGATAAATTTCACAGATTGGTCTGACGAGACGGTTAAAGGATGGACCCACCTATAGGATAAGAGATCCTATATATAGATAAGAAGAGGTAGGCAAGAGAGTTTCAAGATAGTCTTAGAGTTAGTTCCCAATGGAAAGTTTATGGAGTTCATTAACCTTAGCTTAACCATACATACTTCATGTCATATTTGTCTACAAGTAATGTCGTACATCAGGACAAGTTTAAATTTATTATTTATTTTTGCCAGATTACCATCCTCTCTAGGTAGAATGTCTCACTGCCAGCAATCTTGTTCAGTACTACGGTAGGTTTACCTAGTCATACCACAGGCTGGTACCCACTGCTAACAGACCTGTCTAGTATCCCGATGGATTATCCTCTTACACCCTTAGAGACTGGCCCTCCATATTTTAAGATTTTAGTATAATATTTCTCTATGTAAGAAGATGGGGGGACAGCTCTGAAAACAACTTTTTTTTTTTTTTTCAATTGGGATGGTATTTATGTTAGAGGATGACTTTTTTGTTATATTACTTAGTGATTTTCCTAATGTAAGCGGGTACTTAAGCAGACGTGGCCTATCTAAAGATACTATATAATCAAGTTATTTAGTGTGTAGTGGATGGTACCATTGAGAAAGAACAAAAAGGTATCTCTAGGCTCAACTCGCTTTCTTCTTTTATAGTTATTGTGATGTTTCCATGACTAACCGCTAATTAGACCTCCTTGTTACTCTTTAATAAAATACTTTACTTACTTACTCAGGTTTATTGGGAAAATTGTATGAGAGACGTCTAAGCTTGATGGTTATGGTATCACTTCCTTATATAGTGGTGAAAATTTTCAAGATCAACTTCTTTTTAAAATGCCTTAAGAACAAGAAGATGAAAATATTTGCAAAAACATGGCTAACTACAACAAGTCATTATTCATTTGATGCTTAGTAGACAACAAGGTTCAAGTATAGCTATGTTTTGAAGAAACATTATTCTTTTATATCTCTTTGGAATTGTCTACCCTTGGTGATATAAATACCTACAGAGATCTCTAAAACTATTTGCAAAAACTCCACTCTAAAATATAATAAACTAATGAGATCAATGAGATCAAGTCATAGGAACATGTATCTCATAGTTCTCTTATTAAAAGAAAATGTAAAATGAGGTTGCATTAGACTTTAAGCTAAACTAACAACATGCAACTTTTATTTACTATCCTACCCTACCTAAAAAGAAAGGGAAAATCTTTATTCAAGTGTAAGAACTCTTCCAATGTAACCATGTGCGGAGAAAGATAAGAAACATACTCATATCCATATATGAAAAGTTACCACAGTGATTACCTGGGTATGAAGAACCAACCAACCTACTTGTTTTGACATTAGAAGGTGTTGAAGAAGAGAATAGTATTGTGGCCTGATGACCTATTGAAACCAAATTTCAATGTAATCTTGATGTTCATCAACATTAATTTCTATGCTCTCCTTCATCAAGCTATGCAGATCCTCTTCTTCTGGATGATTGATTTCTAAAGTACATAAAGGATCTGTTGAGATGGATGTTGAGAAATCCTCAATCTCAGGTCTTAGTGATTTCTCTCCACCAGAGGTAGTCCATAAGTTTTCATCTTCCTTCATAGTTTGGCAAGGAAGATCATTTTGTATCTCATAGGACCTTGATTCTTCTAATATTTCTGGAGAAGTAGATACACTTTTGGCTGCTGCCAAAATATGTTCTTATTGAAAAGAAGAAATCCCAGTTGTTGCTAGGATTTGAGAGAGTTCTTCCAAACTAATGGTCATCTTTGAATTCATTCTCTTGGTGGTGGTAAGGAAACAAAGGTTGTGTTGTTTGATTATGTAGAGGGCTCGAGTGGTCTTGCCTCATGTCCCGCTATTACTTATGCTTCGACTTTTGTTCTATAGTGATCCCTGCATTAGTCTCTTCAGAGACTAATTTAGATCTTTGAGTTAAGGTAGCTCTTGTTTTTCGGTATCGGTCTGCGAATAAGTGGAACGTTCCTTCCCCCAAAAAGATCGGAAGGAGCCTTAGTTGAAAGGTCTGATTTAGATTTAATGTATCTCCCTTTTGGGTCTCTAGGTTTATTCATGAAAGAAAGAAAAAAAAAAAAACTATCATTGGGTTTGGGGGAACCTACTATAGCAGATGCATAGGTTCTTACCTCTTGTCTTAAAGTTCCCCCGCCACCAAACTAATGCTAAGGTATAGAACTAATCTATTTCCCAACTATTTCCTACCTTGAGACAACTCCCCGACAATGGTGCAAAAAATGATGGGTGTTCTATATGCACTAAAATAACACTAAAATCCCTCAATTAAATTGTCAACCCGGGGTAAGTAAACTTATAGTTGTAGCAATAAATATGCCAAAGGTAGAAGGGCTCGTAATAGTATAGTCTAACTAAGGAAGGTATCTATTTAAGGCTAATATATTCAAGCAAAGCTATCTAATGAGAAAACCCTACTAAGCAACTTGAAACTATATAATCTAAGTACTTTTGGATCAAGGATCGATGGATAGTTCTAAGAAAGCAAGTAAAAACCCGATGTAAAGAAAACTAGTTCATAACAATGAGCAAAAGCAACTATTAATCATAACAATAAGAAAATAAGAAAAGCAAACTACTTTAACTTGCCAACCTAAATTCAATGAGAAACTACCCTATGAAAGCAAGTAAGTAAACAAGCCAACAACTATTCTATTAAAGCAAGTAAACAAGTAAGAAAAAAAACTAGCTAACCTATTAAAGAAAGTAAGAAAGTAAGCAAAACAACTAGCTAACCTATTAAAGAAAATAAAAAACTAACTACTCTAAGATAACTTCTACTGCAAGTAATCTAATTAAAACTTCTCATTGAACAACTATCTAGACTAAGAGGCAAGTGGACTATATTCTTAATTCAAACTTCAAAACTATTTCTAATTCATAAAAGGAAATCTATTTAATTGAAAGAAAGAAGAACTATCAACTAACTTTTAATCTATGATAAACAAACTACTTTTTAACCTATCAAAGCAAAAGACTATCTACCCTACAACAACAATAAAACTATCTACGAAAGAAAGAAACTATATCTTAACCTATGAAAACTCAAACATAGTGTTGGTGGTTGTGTGAATGTCTCCGGTGTCGTATGATATCTCTATGGCACTTGACAACAAAGGATAATTCAAGCGGTATAAGATCAACACTAATCTCAATAACAAAGTGAAAGTTATGGATTAAACAATCCAATGAGAATTTAGCCATTACGAAAACAATGTTAATTACCTTGCATATTCATGGAATTATTAACTATCAACAATATAATGAGATCATAATTGTACTTCTATGCTATGTAAACAAACTTCATAATTAAACTCAACCATTAACTAAGAAATATAATTGCAATCTAATTCTAGGAAAGAAATTACATAAAATGAAACTATGATATATCTATTCTAACAATTCAAACTGCAATAAGGAAAATGCTTAAGAAAAAAAATTAAAACATGACATATAAAATGTAAACTAACAACTACATTAACCAACAACTAATTAAGCAAGATCTACATAAAAATGAAATAAGAAATCTACAATTAAAAAATGAAATTAATCCTATCCATCCATCAAATCCTTGTTAAAGAAAACTCAAATTAAAAATATGTTCTATTCTATTTAAAACTTTATTTTAAATTTAATTCTAACAACATAAATAAGATGCAATCTAACATCTAATTGCACACGGGGTTAGTCTAGGAATTTGCAAATTCGTTCCTAACTACAAGATTAACACATACTAACACAAGCCTTCATACTAACCTACAAAAGAGAGTTAAGACAATTAAACTACAACAACAAATTAATTAACAAGATAATAATGCATGTATAGGAAATAAAGAGAGACAACTAAACTATAAAATGCATAAATAAACTAAAGAACGGTTACAACACTGCTGGTGGGCCCCCCATCAAGTCACGGTCACCTCCTAAAATCACACCACGAACTCAAAAATTTGATTTCACCATGAAAACTCAAAAATGCAGTTTCTATATAATATCACAATGAAAAATGAAAAAACAGAGGAAAACATTTTTATCTCTATCCTATACTTTGTCTATTGCTCCTTAGCTATTGTATGACCACCATGGTGGTATTTATAAGATTTACAGAATAAGTGGTCGACCACAAGAGGGTCGAACCACTTCTAAAAACGAGAAATTACATTAATGGTTCCCTAACTGTCGAAATAGAGAGAGCCAATAATCGCCCTGCTCAACAACCTAAACTGAGTTGAGAAGAGTTTAGTAGCTTGAGGGGATAAACATGAGAAAACACCACGTTTCTTATTCTCCCACCACTGGTCGCCAATACCAAATCGCCCATCGTTTTTGTGCAAGACGCAGTGCTGGACGGAGTGTTAGACCGGGTACCGATGGAGAATTGAAAACCATGAACTTCTCTTAACACATTTAGAATTTCAGGAAATGGCCCATGTAGGACCTAATTGGGCATGTTATGCACAAAACCCATGTGCTGTATTTTTCAGATTCCAGTTCATTCTCCCACAATTTAATATTTAAGTTAGCTTCCTGTAATAGTGCCAGATGGAGTACCAGTAGTAGAAACATGATGCGATTTTTCCCTGTAACACCAAAAAACTCAAAATAGATTCTTGGAAACATAAAAACATAATGAATTATACTCAAGATCGACATAAAACATGAATTATGCATACCTGGTGTAGATCATAGCGTTTTGGCACAAAATTCTTCAAAAAGCTTCTCCAAAACATGAAAAACACATATATACATTTGGCAAAAGTATCTAATTACTGTCATAAAACCGATCATATCTTGGGCCCAACATTTTGGGTGAAGTATTTCAGGACAAACACACTACATGAAGCTATCATGAAGACCTAGGATATAGCAGACACAGTCCCCAAGAAGACATCATCAAAAACAATTATCCCAAAGAATTGTCAGGTGTCAAAACCTCCCCAAAAGACATGGACAGGGAAGGACATGTTGGATGAGGAAACTTAGAGAGACTTAAGAAGGAAGAAGATTTGATACAGTTGCAAAGATTCATGGGAACTAAGTCATCGATGTATGGGAAAAGGTAAAGTCCATTATACAGAGTTTTTTTCCGATGAGGAGGATGACAATGATGATGATTGAATTGGAAAAAACAATGGCGAGCCATCACACCTCGAGGCTATAGATCATGCACCATTGTATAATGGTACCAAGGGAGTGACCATTAATACTATTTCAGGAGTTCCCAAATATTACAACTTCAGGGTCAGAGGTATTTTGCAGGGATATAGCGTTACAACACTAATTGATGGTGGGGCCACCCACAACTTCATTGGTGTTGCATTGGTCACCAGGAGACAAATCCCCGTAGAGGGATTCAATGTGGTTGTAGCATATGGGTATAGTATGGCATGCACTCATAGGATTATGGGATTAGATGTAACATTGGGAAAATATACATTGACCAATGAATTCTATGTCATAGATTTAGCAGATACTCATTTGGTGCTAGGAGTTTAGTGGTTGTACTCATTGCGAGATATCCGCATGAATCATCAGGACATGAGGATGGAGTTATAGGACAATGGTGGAAGCCGAGTCATCCAAAGTGGTATGTCAAAAGTTTCCCCCAGGACCGTGTCCAACCAATGCATGGAGGCCCTTTTTAGGCACGGGTATGTGGCATGCAAAAAAGAGTGTTTGATCACCATGAAGAAGCCATCATAGGATTTCAAGAATTACCCCATAGATATCCAGGAATTGATTGGAAAGAATGAAAGAGTTTTTGAACCATTTCTGACATGGATACCACCTGATAGAGGATTTCATCATGTTATCGAGCTAGAAGAGGGATTGAAGCCCATGATCACCACACCCTACAAGCATATGAAGAGGTTCAAGGATGAAATATGTAAGGACATAAAGGAATTTCTATAGATGGGACATATCCGACCTAGTTCTAGTCCCTTCAATTCATCGATTGTATTGGTTAAGAAGAAGGATGACGCTATGAGGATGTGCAGAGACTACAGAGTACTGAACAAGAAGACCATCAAAAAATGATACCCAATACCTAGGATTGATGAGATGATAGACGAGTTGCATGGGGAAGTTTAGTTCTCAAAGGTTGATCTATGATCGAGATACCACCAGATTCGGGTCAGAGAGGAGGATATTCATAAAAAAAAATTAATGTGTCACTATGGACACTATGAGTTTCTAGTCATGCCCCTTGGTTTGACTAATGCACCAACTACCTTTCATTCATGCATGAATTATATCTTCAACAAATAGTTGAGGAAATTTTTATTGGTGTTATTTGATGATCCTCTAATCTATAGTAGGTTGTGGGAGGAACATCTAAATTATGTGGACAAGATTCTCACCATTATGGAGGAGAAGTTTTTTTTTTCCAAGGAGGAAAAGTGGGAGTTTGGGTTGACAAAGATCCTCTATATGGGGAAAATGATTAGTGTTGAAGGAGTAAATGTGCATAAGGATAAGATCTGGACAATCCTATATTGTCCCACCCCAATATTACTCATTGATTTTCAAGGATTCGTTGGGATATGCAACTATTACATGCTCTTTGTGAAAGGATTTTCACAATTAGATGTGCCATTAATAGACCTCACCAAGAAGGGGGCATTCTAATGGTCAGGAGATGAACATGTAGCATTTGACAGAATGAATAGGGTGATGAGAACTTTCCAAATATTAGCACTCCCATATTTCATGTATCGTTTTTTCTCGGAGTGTGACACATCTGGCGAGGGAATAGGAGAAATATTGATGCAAAAATGACACCCGATAACTTTCAAGAGAATAAATATAAGAGATCCATAGAAGATCTATCCAATCTATGATAAGGATATGTTGGCCATCATGCATGCATTGGCCATATTTAGACATTACTTGGTAGGAGGATGCTTTGTGGTTAAGATTGACTACAACAACTTGAGATATTTCTTGGAGCAGCGGGAACTGAATGAGAGGCAATAGAAATGGGTGAGTAAAGTGAAAGCATATGATTTTGACATTGAGTATGTAAAAGGGGAAGAATAAAATAGTTTTTGATTCCTTATATAGGAGACCCAAAGCCTTCTCCATGATAAAGATCTCAACATACTAGAAGTCCATTCTATTGGTGGAATACTCCAAGAATACCTTCTCCTATGAGTTGATGGAAAGAAGTATTCAAGATGATTGGTACATGGTAGTGGATGACATCATTGACTACAAAGACATTATCTATCTTGTCCCTTAGTCCAAACTCAAGGATACGATTTTGAGACCAACACATGATGCACCAATAATTGGGCACTAGGGGTGTTTGAACACCTACATGCAGGTGAGGTAGAGATTCTCCTTGAAGGGTATCAAGGAGGATGTACTTCATCATGTGGGGGAATGCATGAATTTCTAGTAGAAAAAGTAAGAGTTTACACATCATGCATGATTGTTTCAGCCAATGTTGATTCTAGAGCATAAGTGGGATAACATTTGCATGGACTTCATTACACGGTTTCCAAAGGTATAGGGAAGGGACTATATTTACATGGTAGTGGATAGATTGACTAAATATTCTCACTTATTTTCCATTCCTTCATATTACAATGCATCTCAGGTAGCATATCTATTATTCGGGTAGGTTTTCAGACTGTATGGTCTTCCGAGAAACATAATTAGTGAATGGGATAATATATTTCTCAGCACGTTTTGGCAGGAGCTTTCTAGGTTATCCAAGCCAGAGTTGACAACTTTTACTAGCTACCACCACCAGAAAAATGAGCAGACCGAGATAGTAAACAAATGGATTGAGGGATACCTGAGGAACTATATGGTAGGGAAACAATGGTAATGTATAAAGAAGTTTCTTCTTTGGGTGCATTATTATAAGACCCCTCATCACATGTCCATCGGGATGAGCCCGTTTAGGGAATTATATGGCTATGATTCCCCATACTTTGTGGATTTGATGTTTAGGGAGAGAAGAGATCCCAAGGCCAAACATTGGTTTCAGAAAAGCAAGGACACCTTGAGTGTCTCAAAGGAGAATTTGTAGGCCACTTAGAATTAGCAAAAGATGTATTCAAATAGACACACGGTGGAATGCATCTTTGAGGTTGGGGACCTAGTATTTCTCAAGTTGCATCCTTACAAATAGTCATCGCTGAAGAAGAGTGGTAAAGAGAAGCTAAAGCCTCACTTTTATGGACCCTACAGAGTGATTAGGAGATATGGGGAGGTAGCATACAAGTTGGATATTCCATAGGGTAGCGGGATCCATAACACCTTCCATGTATCCTCAGTCCTTCCTCAAGAAGGATTTGAGACAACAATTCACCACTTAGACATATCTTGTTCCACTAGATGACGAAGAGAAGTTGGTTCTATCTCTCGAGAGGAATTTTTATTTCAAGGAGAGGAAGTTGATCAACAGAGTCATTCAATAGTACTTGGTCGCATGGAGAGGATTTCCCATAGAATATTATACTTGCGAAGGAGAGAAATATTACAACACCCTGATATGGAATTGCTTGAGGACAAACAATCATGGGAAGGGAGGATTGTAATTTCACCTTCCAATTGATCATGACAAAGGATGACTTGATAGCCTATACGACTCATGTAGGCTATAGCTAACAAGAAAAAGGGAGTCAAGGAGATTTATTTGGTGTCACTAGAATGACAAATCCTAAAGTGACATTAAATAAAATAAATAATTATATTTAAATGAAATTGGAGGGAAAAATAAAGAGAGGGTTTGATTTGGTAAAAAATGGGAAAGATATAGAAGTATTGGAACAAGGATAAATAGAGGGGTAACTGATCCGAAAAGATCTTTTATACGACAATGGTTTAGTTATTATGCCTGTGTTAATTTACCATTTAGGAAGTTGAATGAAAGAGGAAGAATTATGAATGAATCATGAAATCCATATATACATATACATATCTGAAATAAAGCAAGAAGAAAAACAAACCATACAACACCAATGTGATAACAGTGTTCGAAAATCTCGCCTATGTCTCCGGGCCTTTGTTTTAGTGGGTGAGGCTTTCTTATTTATGTTAAAATCTTTATAAGTACATCAAAGCAGTGCCAAAAAGGTTACAAAATGATATGGTCTTGTTCTACCAAATCTATGGAACCCAAAAAAACCGACGACACTGAAATCGGATGACCAGAGCTCCTAGAAAAGGCCTGCAAAGGTGCACTCCTCAATAGCTTCCCTACATGACAATGGATTTGGCTCAACAATTTGGCATCATAAAACTATTCTGAACCTTTTATTTTGGCTTCAAGAATCCCTCGTTTATATAGATCTGAAGTTGGTAACCATCTCCCAACTTCCACCCAATATCTGGCCTCAAAAAGGGCCCAAGATCTCCCAAAAATGGGAAAAATCTACAAGAAATGTTGAATAATACCAATAAAATAACTATTCTAAAGTATTAAACCCACTTTTGCACATAAATTGGGCACAACCCCTTTAGAGCGGCCTCTTGGTCGTATGGATATTAGCCATGTGGCCTCGACGCTAACTGTTGTGCGCTTCCCCCCTTACCAGTTGGCCCTCGGTCGCTTTGGTCGCCATGTGCCCTAAGCCTGGAGCTCCATGCGCTATTCCGGATATACTAGGACCTGGTTCCTATTGCCTTGGTTGACAGGATAGCCCAACTGACCAGGTGCCTATCCACACACTCCCACCTGATCTGTGTATGCATGGACATATGGTGATACATTATAGGACCATGGCTTATGCCATATACCTCTGCGCTACTAACATAGGAGCCCTTGGGTCACATGCGACCACGTCGAACCAAGGGATATCCACTATATACAGACCCTACGCCAACTGTGTAATATCGTGTTTATATAACAAGGTTGTATGGAGTGCGTTCTGTCGGGGGCTGGGGCTAGGCCCTAGCCCTATTTTTTCGCCCAATTTACTAGCACCCAACCTTAAATATAATCTACGCAATAGAGTGTTAAGACCTATAGTGAGGGCGGGTTAGCTAGCCCAACCCGACCAAGATGCTGCCTGGTGGGAGGGCACACGATCGAACCTCATGGAGTCCAATATTTTTGCAACCAACGAACCATTGAATGGGTGCCACGTGGTAGCCCATGTCTGGGCCACATGGCACCTCACCATTCATCGAAAACAATGCCACATGTCAAAATACGATTGGAACACAAATTTGTCCAGTCATAACACTTGCCCAGTCACTGTCTACCACTTGTCGTATGTACATCATACGGGTGTGCCACATGTCACTCTTGAAGTGGTGACATGTGTCACTCCCAGATTGGTCCACTTGTACCTTCTTGACATGTCATCCGTCCGTACGCTCAATCATCCTTCCATGTGTCACCTCCATATGTTGCCACATTAGCGCCAACTATGCCTTTCCACGTCAGTTGTATGTTCGTACGTCGTGTACAATCAATTTCCACATGGCACTATACGGATTGTACAATCATCATTTTTGCATGTTTGGAAATATGAACAAATCGCCATATTTCGAGCATACAACTTCCATTTGAGCTGGTTCAAGTTGCGTTGGGTTCATATCGACGAGGCCTACACACGTATGTTTTGAAGAGATTACGATAACTTTGATTTTTAGGCCTTTTTGAGCCCTATGTGGCTTCTAGATCTAATTCTCGATCAATAACCCTTCTCTTTGGAATTATGATTTTGATCTCTCATTTTGGAGTTCTCTTGGAGCCATTTTTTCATTGGGGCTTAACAAAACCCTTCCCCTACTGCAGTTTAGTTTCAGTGGAAAAATATCCACCCTAGCTAGAAAAGAGAGGAGTACATCTAGGACTACCATTAGAGCTTCACTTGGGAATTTCACATTCAATTGGTGGGATATCGAAGTGCATAGGAGATTTACAGAGATCTCTAGAAGAGGTTGAGCTCAAAATTTGGTAGGTTTTTGGAGGGTTTATGAGAAATCATGATTGAAGGCATCCCCAAGGGTTCGATAAAGGGTGTCCCACGAGGACCTTCTAGACAACCGACTATGTCCCGCGAGAACCTCTACGATCAGGTATTTGCAGCACTCGATTAGATCCGTATGGTGAGGGTTACACAATGGATCTTCTACAATGATTTAAGGAGGATCGTGGTGACATTTGAAGTGTTTTTTTTCGCTAGGTGTGTGATTGTGTAGCTACCATTGTACCCATTAGAGATATGTGAAGTTAGTGTTTGGTGCAGTTGTTGCTACAACCAGTAGAGATTTGTATTGTTGTGTTTTCTGAAGATTCCATTTATAATAAAATGCCATGATCATCTCTTCATTTTCTGTACTTGCAATGTGTTTGATAAAATGTCTATTATAAGTTTACATGCAAACTGTTTTTCATAAGTAAACAAATAGCATCAAAACATTGTTTTCAAAGTATTTGATTAAAACAGTCATCTTGAGACACATTATACTATCATGCTATAGTTGGGAACATTACACATAACGTTTTCATATGACCTCCAATTGAGGTGTTTGATGCACTATTGGAATCGTCTAAGAGTATAGAACATTGTCAATGGGGTGTGTGTAAGTTGTGAACATCGGAACCCCCTAAAATGTTGTTTAATTCCTCAAAATGACTCTGGAAGGTTATGGATCCCAATTTTACAAACTAGGACCTGCCACTAAAATGACCCTACAAGTCGATTCCTCAAATTTTTTCCACTCTAAAAGCATCGAGATAGATGATAAATAATATAATGATCCAATACAAATCATGAACCGATTTTCCAATCAAGTTGATTCGATTAAGAGTGTAGTTTTTTCTATCTGATGGAATCTCTTTATCTAGCTCACCATGCCCTTTTTTGTTATATATCAAATTTCATTTGTTTGCAAATGTTTCTACGGAAACAAGAGTCTGAACATTTCTTCAACTTTTGAGAATCATTAACATGGTTTATCCTCGATGCATCTTGTTCACTCCACCTAACAAATAATACCATTTTTGTTATTATCATTGGACAACTAATGTTGGTCTAGAAACAACAAGATCCTCCTTGATTTCAATGGTTTCTCAAATTTATATTTCATTTTGGATTCCAATCTACTACACTTATGTCATTAACATTTCATTTTTTCCATATTTTATAACTTGGGAATTGGACCAATTATGTTGTAGAAACATGATTAATCATCTTTTTACATAAAAATTTAGAGGATCATCCCCTCTGGCCTACAATTTCATAAGTAGAACGTAATACGATCTTACAATTCCCCTTTTCCTAATAATGTTTGAAAACCTCCATAAATCCCAAATCTACTCCACATGTAGTGTGTTCAATTCCTCAAACCTATACATGGTTTCTGACAAATTCATTTCCTTGTATTAGTCCATGGCTCATGACAACGATTGGAAACACATACAATCTTCTCATTGGAATGTCAATTTCATCCTTCAACCTATTAATGGATTTTCATCATTGGAGGTCAATGCCCATACCTATCAACATAAAACCACTATAGATTGGGATAACTGCCTTTGTTAACCACATGTTGTGACATGTATATATGGACATTATGATAAATGATATTTATCATTCACAAGTTTTTATCCCATATCCTCGTTAAGAAGAAAGGTTTGCATGAGTTAAATGTAAGTGTGTATTTACACTCTATTGATAAAGTGGAAACTTTGTAGATTGTAGCTTTTATGAACCTTAATTTTACAATAAATTATTAATACCTCCTTTGTATGGTCTAGTTTTAAAAAAAAATAAAAATTTATAAGATTACTAATACTTTGTTATTTTTTTCCCATGAAAAAAATGCACTTTTATTTTAGGGGAAATGTAAGAACAATCCTTAGGTGCATGAAGCTCTTCCTCAAACATATAGAATGGAATATGTTAAACTAACTATCCAAAATATAGCACAAATAGAAGGAATAATGAGGTTGTGTCGACCAAACATCTAAGCAACATTACAACTAAAAAGATCTAACAAAGAAGAACTAAGTATCAAGGCCATTTAGACCAAAAACACAGAACAATCATAAAAATCAATATTGGGCTCTTCTTGAAACAAACTAAAGATCCAAAAACTAGCCTTCGCTCTTTGTGAGAAAATGCCCTTCAAAGAATTCTTCAAGAAACAATTTGTTGTAATCCAGTGTCAAAGTGATGCAGGAGCATATCCCACATCAAACGAGCCAACGCGAAAGCGAGAGATAGCTAGAAAGCACCAGCCCAAATTTTGAAAGTTCCTTGAAGTTGTTGTGCAATCTTAAATGAATCCATTAAGAAGAGACACACTTGTGTAATGTAATTGGACCTTGAGCCATACGCTCTCATCCTTAGTAGGTATAAAGGAATTTATAGTAGTTAATGCAGGTAGATAGAATTTAATTCTAGATTAGACAATTTGAGAGCGCAAGAGGGAAACCGGATATAGACACCCTCATTGTGCATTGTAATTCTATTCTAAAGAAGGAAGAGAAAGAGAATGTAGAAGAACTATGTAAGAACACCCATGTACAGATATTTGGATTAATATAAAGATTTGATTCAAATTCATGTTTTGTGTTGTTCTCTGTGTATTATTGTTATGCTCATGAGTGTTTGCTTCTTGTTATACATTTGCTTTGATATGATGTGTATATGATTTCATGTTCTAAGTTGAAATCTGAAAGGAAGAGGGAATGAGTTTCAATTGTTTCTCTATCTGAGCAAGAATTCCTGCAAGGAGTGTAGTTGAAGTGTCCACAAGGAGTGCGTTGACAAAGGGTTCAGATAGGTAGCCTTTGTTCTCATTTCCGCAGAAGTGCAGTTGGGCACATGAGTCGTGCAAGGAGTGTGCAGGAAAAGTAAAGTCTCAGGGTTGTGAACCTAAGTAAGGTGTGAGAGACTGTTGTTGCAGGAGTGCGCAGAGTCAAAGGTGTTCAACACTTGGAAGTGTCTGATAGTTGCCGCAAGGAGTGCGTGCAAAGATCCTCTTTGAGGCTCGAAGTTGTGAGAAGCTCAGGAGGAGTAAAGCCTTTGAAAACCATTGAGGGGCATCAGAAGTTTGTAGCGCAAGAGGATAAGTCCAGGGAAGAGTCCTTGGTTTCCTTCGTAGAAATCATCGAAGGAAAGAAACCGACGGTCATGAATCTATGGGGAGGATTAGCGAAATCCCGCTAGCCGTCAGATCTTCCAGAGAAGCGAGAAGGTTACAACTATGTCCGGAGTTCAAGCTCAGAAGATTGTGGACTATCGGATCGTCACACAGACACCCGTCAACCGTTGGATTGACCAATAGTTGCACGAGGTTTAAGCTTCGTGAATAGGAGGAGGAAATTTCTGACCCGAGGTGTGGCCATCAAGATTTCATCATTCACGAAATCGGAATTCCTATGAGAAAGTGATCGGGGAAAATCCATGTTGGAAACCCCGTAAAGGATTGGCACCGTCCATCAGTCAGGACACGTGGACGAGATCGGAAGCCCCATCGGCATTTCGGTCATCGGGACTCACATAGGTAAGTGGTTTGGGTTTATATAATTGGAAAAACCCGAGGGTTGATCTGAACCATCCATCCACTTGGGACGCATGTCAAAAATCCAAGGGAAGTTGGGGATCGACATTTCGTGAGTCAGGGAGACAAGGAGGACTTGCAACTTGGAATCGCGAAGTCCGATTTTCTGAAAAGAGGAGGGCTCCATGTGGGACCATGTTGACGTCATCTCATCATAGCGAGGCATCGGGAATTTCCACGGTGAAAACCATGAAGCGGCGAGGACCGTCCATCCTTGAGGACGCATGGCATCAATTTCAACTTTCGGAGAAAGTCCCGAAGAGGAGTCATATTGGGGAATCGACTTTCGAGAGATCGGGGAAAGTGGAGGTAAAAGCACTTCGGCATTTGAAGTCGCGAAACCCCGAGGGAGATTTGGAGCCATTTCTTTCAGTGACCAATCACAGTCGTTGATAGTGGTTTTACGGTGGAAGGGAATCCTAGTGATTTCACATCGAGATTCGGAGAGTCGGGAATCCAGAGGACGAGAGGTCGCCTACATCTCGACATCAAAAACCCTGAAATCCCGAAAGGTGGTAAGATGGAGGTCATGTGAAAGGAGGTCGTGTGGATCATGAGCCTAGCCCAGAGAGATAATCAGACATTATAGTATATCGTAAAAATGAATATCGGGAGATCGAGAACCAAAGGGTCATGACATCGGGAGTTTGAAAACCCCGAAACCCAATTTTTCTATTCTTCTGTCGAGAAGAAAACAGTAACCGACCTAGAGACTGAGAGGAGTAGAGTAGACCTGTGGGCCAATTTTAAGGAAGATTCCAAGGGTGAATTAAAGGAGCCGCTCCAGCTCGAAGTTAGAGTTAGAATGATCCTTAAGACCGGGAGGTCAGTGCAGAGGTCTCTGTCGAGGCAAAGAGTAGGGTCTGCGTCAGTTTGGTATGAGAGCTTAGAAAAGATTCTTTTCTTTCTGTAGCAGGGAGAATGAAGATTCACCATGCCGCCAAGGAGAAGAGATAGACAATCACCTGATCTAGAGAAGGAAAGGGAGACATCCAGAGGAAGGGGTAGACAGGTGTAGAATCCAGAAGTAGAAAGAGATCTGCATAACATACGTGCCAAACTTGTGGACATGGAAATAAGACAAAAACACACAACTGATGTAGGAGATATCAATGAGTACGAAAATGAAGATGATGCTAGGCATGGAGACGAAGAAGTCACAGTAGAAGATGTAGCCAATGAATTCTTTCTTAAAGCTGTTGCAAGGATGCGTGCAAAGGAGAAGATGGACATTCCAGTTTATGAGGGAAATCTGGATGTAGAAGAGCTTCTAGACTGGATTAGATCTCTAGACACATATTTTGACTATGAAGATGTCGAAGAGGACAAGAAGGTCAAGCATGCCATCACGAGATTAAAAGGACATGCAACCTTGTGGTGGGATGAACTACAAGCGTATAGGTGTTGCCAAGGCAAGAAGAAAATTAAGAGCTGGGACAAGATGATTGCAAAGATGAAAGAAAAATTCATCCCCAGGGATTACCAAATTTCTCTGTTCAGGAGAATGCAGAACATGAGACAGAAGCTGATGTCAGTGAAGGAATATACTGAAGAATTTTACAGGTTGAATATCAGGGCAGGTCATCGTGAAAGAAATGATGAAAAAGTAGCTAGGTATATGAATGGCCTGAGATATGAAATTCAAGATGAGATGAGTATGTTGACCATCCGACTGGTGGAAGATGTGTATCAGATGGCTCTAAAAGCAGAGGAGAATCTGAGACGAAAACAGAGTCAGAGGGGAAGAGGCAGAAGTCAGCCAAGAGGCAAATCAGTTGCCTGGGATCAGTATCAGAAGCCCAAGGAGGACTGGAAGTTCAGGTCTGAGCCTAAATACAAAAGAACTAAGAGAGGTGGAACCTCATAGTGAGGGAAATATGCTAAACAGAGAGGATAACATACTAAGCAGAGAGGAGATTATGATGATAAAAACACTTTTACTCGTACTAGAGGCAGAGGCAGAGGAAGAGGTGGAGTAATCACATGCTTCACATGTGGAAAGAATGGGCACAAGTCTTATGAGTGTCCAGATAAGAATAAAGAAGGGGGAGAAGCTCACATCGCCGAAGCACAGAGGCAGGATGTTGAGGTAGAAGACGATGAAGGTGGAAGATCGTTGGTGACACGAAAATTCCTTTTGACACCAGAGAAAGAGGTGGAAAGTTCATTCCAAAGGACCAAACTTTTTAGGATTGCTTGCAAGACCAAGGACAGGGTATGCAAGGTCACTGTGGACAGCGGTAGCATGGAAAATCTCATTTCAACAGAGATGGTAGAAAAGATGGAGCCGGAGACGACTGAACATCCAAGTCCATATAAAGTTTTGTGGCTACAAAAGGGACATCAGGTAAATGCCACTAAACAATGTTTAGTTGAATTTAATATAGGAGGATATAATGATAAGATCTTATGTGATGTCATTCCTATGGATGTTTGTCATCTATTGCTGGGAAGGCCATGGCAATATGACATAAATGTGATTTATGATGGGCGAATGAACACATACACCCTAGAGAAGAATGGAAGGACACACATGTTGCTTCCAATTAAGGATAAGGAGGTGAAGCCTGAAGTAAGAAACATTGTACTTCTCATGAGTGGGAACGAACTCCTTACCAAGGTTAAGAATTCATCTAAGTTTTCCTCAAGAACTCATCTATAAATGAGACATAGTACATAGATTTTCCCAATGATGGGACCGACACAGGTCCAAAAACATCACTATGAACTAGCTGTAAAATTCCTTCTGCCCTCGTTGCACCAGAGGGGAATCTTACCCGATTCTGC
>ML777606.1:1563367-1594448 GCA_009831015.1 Picea engelmannii | reverse complement strand
TTATAGAAAATTGCACAACGCTAGCTTAGTAATTAGATATAAATTCAATCACCATACACAGTGCAGCTAGGGACAAGATGTAACAACAACAAAATAGACTGCGCCAATCACTACATGAATTTTGAAGTATCAATGTTACAAAACACACAAAAATGACAATCACTAACAAATTAAAACCGTACATCCCCACTAACAAATTAATACCATACATATTAACGTTGTATAAACATTGTTCAACACAGAAGCACAAAACCAATAATCGAGTCCATTCCTAAAAGGCAGTTGCCGAGAAGAAATCTTTCAAACAATAGTGCACAAGTTTACAAATTACATAAATCTAGAAACAACCAGCAAAATGCAACTAGGGAAAAATAACAGCATAGAAAAAGTAATGGACCGGGAAATACCTCAGAAATAGTGTTTATAATTCTTGATTGGTTCTTGCAGAAACGATAGCTTGTCGTATTGTTTCTGGTAATGTAGAGTTACACCAGCACAAACCCATCAAAACTCGAGTCCGATATGGACCCTGTGGTTGTGAAATAGTTTTTGGTTACTCCTCTGTGCAGGAAACCCGCTCTATGCAATGCAACCCCTCGGGGCATGTTTAAAAAAAAAGTGTAAGAGTTAAAGGCAAAAAAACTCACAAGTTTCAAAACCATGATCTAAACCACTGTCTTTAAGCAACTGAAATTAAATTCATCAAAGAGGTTTTGCACTAGAAGAGTGAGTACCTCGCAGCTCGGACCCTTCGTTTCTCTTCTTCAGACATCTGAACCGAAACCCCAAAACACTCTGCCCTCCGTTGCCTCCTTTCCAGATCAGAATTAGGGTTTTCTGGGGCATTCTTGACCTGGGTGGGAGATACAACCACAGTTGTTGTCATCTCTGGTTCTGTGGACTCGAACGACGTTTCCTTCTATTGAGCATCTCCATATTTCTCTTTGACTTCATCCAGCTGAATTTTCTATTGAAATTCACGGCCACCGGATTCAACCACGGGCTGCCTGTCTACGTAATTCTCCAGAGGCTTGCATTGGGTTTCGCGGTCTGCAAGTGAAGAAGAAGATTTCAAGCCGCCGACATCTATGGCGCCCTGCATCCCCTAGACTGCCAGCTTCTTCTAGTGGATGGCTCCTCCCTTGGACGAACTGTTTTCCATCACCATTTCTGATCAGACCCAAAGCTTTTAAATCCCTTTTAAAACTTGGATAGAATTGAGAGCCTAGGGTGACATAGAAAACAAAATGAAACCCCTGCAGCGTGAGCTGGAAGCGGCCATCGCGAATAGCAACTGCAGGCATACTGTCAGGCTAGCTTCCATTCTCATTATGTTGGCTGCCGTGGAGCTCCAATTTCTTAATTGCCCAGCTGATTTGAGGCCCGAGGATGGGTTGATGTCGTTCCATACTACTTCTGCCATTGCGTATTTCTATGACCACAGTATAATTGGCCCTTCCCTCTCTGCTCTGCTGTGTGAAATTGTCAAATCTATTAATTGTGTTTACATTCAAAGACGTGAAGCCTGCAATAACAGATCAAACATATTAGCCAATCAAATTTTAGAAAAATATATTATTTTATTATTAAACAAAATATATATATTGATTTTTTATGTTAAACATTAGATATAAAACAAAAATCTAAAGTCAACAATAAACTAATACAGAGTCAAAGGGAAATTCATCGCTATAGTCCCAAGCCTTTGGGAGGGACTAATAAGGGATTAAGTCAAAATTAAAAAAATGCATCCCATAAGATGTTGAAAGGCATTAGGAAATTGAGAGGCACGAGACTCCCACTCACTCGTGTCTTAATTTACAACACATTCGACAATTACGTAAACCTAACATCCAAAGACTTTAAGCTCCCAGTACATTTTCACATGTCTGTAGATGCATAATTAATTGGGTCACAAGCAAAGGAATCATAGAATCATATAATATGTGGTAAAAACATTTTCATTGACCTAACAGTTTTTTACTTTGGTGGATGTCACTCGACGTATAATGAATTGGGTATTAATAATATATGTAGTAAAGTGTTTGAAATGATTTGTTTAATTTTACAATTTGAGTGGGTCTAATGGTTAAGAATATGTGTTTTCTTTTTAAAGGTTGTAGATTCAAATCTAGAAGGGATAGAGCATGTATATCTTAATAAACTTTAGGAGTCAAATCCCCCTGTATAAAGGGATCCCTTGTTCCACAAACAAGGGAGTTTTGATCCCTTGTCCCACAAACAAGGGAGTTTTGATCCCTTGTCCCACAAACAAAGAAGTCTTAAACATTATTGAGAGTCCCTTGCCCCACAAACAAGAGAATGTTAATCATTATTAAGGGTCCCTTATCCCACAAACAAGAAATCTTAATTATTATTGAAATCTAATCATATAATTTATTATTATAAAAATTATATTTTTAAATATATAAATGAATTTATTATTTTTTAATTTTTTAAATTATATTAAAATTGTACAATCTTAATAATTAATATCTATGATTTTATTAATTCTTCCAAATTTTATATCATTGCATATTTAAACTACCATATTTATTTTAACTATAATTTTACCCCCATCATATAATTTAAATAATTGTAATTGACATAGAAAATTATGTTATTTATGATTTTCTAACATCAAATTTTAAAATGTTTGAAATATATGTACTTTCATTTTAGAAAATTTATTATATTTTAATTAATTGTGAAAATCTTTATATTCAAATTTAGATATGATGTAAAATTAAGAAGGGAAAAAATATTAATATTTTGAGAAATAAATATATGTTTATTTGTGAATTTTTTTTAAGCTATAAGAATCTATAACTTTTTAAAGTGACTAAGCTAAAAGGTTTTTACCAAATCTCTTTTTTTTAGTAAATTTGTTTTTACCAAATCTTTTTTCATAGTATTTTTTTAATTAATATTTTGAATGTAAATGTGTTGAGTTGTATAGAATATAAAGTGGACGTTATACTAAATGTGTTTTGATTCCGCATAGAGAGATAAGGTGGCGTGGTTGATGGTGTGCCATTATCTCTTTTACCAAATCTCTTTTCATAGTATTTTTTTTTAATTAATAATTTTAATGTAAATGTGTTGAGTTGTAGAGAATCTAAAGTGGACGTTATACTATAATGTGTTTTGATTCCACATAGATAGATAAGGGGGCGTGGTTGATGGTGTTCCATTATCTCTTTTAGAGATTGACTAAAAAAGCAATTAAGAATTTGATTGAAAAAATGATTATAGAACATTATTATTTTATTGGTAGAAGGGGTATAATAATTTATAATACAATTTAAGTGGATTTAATGATTAAGAATATGTGTTTGTTCCTAAAAAGTCACACATGTTCAAATAGAGAAGAGAGGGATAAGTATTGTAAGGAGTATATTTTTAAGTTTGTGGTAAATTGGTTGAACTATGTGTTAAATTATTGTTTTTTCATGTAATTTTTTTAAAAAGTTTTGTAATAATTTAGAAAAATAATATATTAAATATAATTATTTATAAAATAGAAAATATTTTGTTAATTGAGTTTAATTCATATGTTTGTGGGATGGGGTGTTATCCTCTCTACCTAATGATATGTTGAGCTCATTATGAGTAAGTTGTTGAAAAAACTTCAAGCCTTGTTGTTGATCTATCATTGTCCAATAAAAAATGTAAACAAATTTCAAAAAAAACAAATTATTTGATATTATTTTTCGCACCATCTTATCTTCATCCTTAAATGGAGTGGATAGAAGCATACTAAAATGGTGGATAACATGGGTGTTGATATGGGCATCCATAAACAACTAATGGGAATCGGTATGACGATCACTGATGGTAGTGGTTAAGAAGTAATGGTATGATGAGGAAGTAATGGTATGATGAGGAGGTGACAATATAAAATTTTGGCTGGACTTTGCAAACTATTATTTTGGAGTTATTCACAGTTTTGAACACTGGATGAGCATGTTGAGACCAAGCTCTCACTTGTGGTTTCTACTCTAAGAAAATGAAACTATTTTGGAGTTATTCACACTTTTGAACATTAGATGAACATGATGAGACCAAGTTCTCACTTGTGGTTGCTACTCTAAGAAAATGAGACAAGTTCCAAGTTGCTTATAACTTCACAAGCCTTCTTATTTTTGAACTGCTACACTTTAACGTCGAGATGGGTGTGCCTTTTTTTCATGATTTTTTTTTAAAGATTTACATTATTAAGTATGGAGTGTGATTTTACCATGTCAAATACTAAGTGAATATTCAGTGAATATTTATAGGTATTTATTCTTTTTAAAAGTTAGGTCACATGTTAGAAACCCACTTTTATTTTTACAAATTAGTTGTGAATGTTCCTTGGTATTGAAACAAAATTTTACATTCTTGTTTTGGTTTGTAAAGTAAAACTTGATTTTTTGAAAGATGGTAGGTTTACAAAAAACATTACAATTTTATCATAGGTTTGCACCTCTAGATCACCTTTAATTTTGAAATCCAAAGGTGGAATTTCGCAGGAATGAAGTGGTTATTTCACATACTTGACTTGTCATTAACATCATTCTTTGAGTATAGTTCGAACATGGCTTGAATTTACCAAATTGAACCACATCTTGGACTCTCATTGTAATGTGGTGATTGTTTACTTTACTCTACTTGTCTCAATTTTGATTTTGATTTCGATAGATGGACTCACACGTGGATCCTTTTAATTGATCCTAATTGTCTCTTGTTATGGGTGTTCTTGTTATTTTGCATGCTCTTTTGTATGATGTTTGACCAACCTCAAGAAAGCCAAATTAGTGTAAGTTATTAACAATCTTGGATGCACATCTAATGAATATTGCTACAGGACTTGACCAATAAGATACTTGAAATATTTGCAATGTTGCATTTGGGGTTGTATGAAAGAAAAATCATGTCAAATATTTCATGCGGAAACTAAAGAATCAGATACCTGGAAACTCTATGGTAACCAGGCCACTAAGGAGTGAAAACATATATCAAACACCAACTTCATCACAAACCTCTACCTATATAAAAAAGAAACAATTGATTACAACTTATGAAGATGGTGCATATAAGCTTGTAGTTATATGTGCAAATTCACAACATAAGAAAGAAAATCTTGAGGTTATGGTTAGGTTAATCATTCAACCAAAAAAAAGGAGTGAAATTATCTTACCACCTCTTTCCACACTATTGTTGCAAAAATCCAAACAAAGAGTGATTGGATCAAGAAATCTCCTTACAAAATAAGGCTTTGCAAAAATCTTCGGGAGGAATTTTATGACAGATTAAAGAGTACTTGGATTATTTGATACATAAAATGATATAATTTGATGAAGCACCACATATTAATAGGAATCCCATTCATTCTACATAGAAAATAATGTCTACCTTAGATAAAAAAAAATAAGAACAATGTCAAATGAATATGAATTACATCAAAACATCAATCTGCTAGACACTTGGTAGAATTGTGCCTTAAATATTATAGATGAACAACATATGTTAGCGACCTAATCTCTCTAACCCCTCACATAGATAGATTAATATATTTTTGTGTAATAAAGGCCAACATTAGTTAATAAGGCCTATTTAATAAATTGGATTAAGTCAATGTAAGAAGACCTAATAGAAGCTTCCACTTCTAGAAGGATCTTCTTCTAGAATGATCTTTAGAAGATAGAACTAGTATAAATGAAAGTAGGAGTCATGATAATTTTTGTCTTGAGAATTATTGTAATAGAGAATTTCTCCGCTGGAGGTTGTCACCTCAAAGAGGCAAGTGAACATTGTTTCCTATCAATAAAAGTGTTATTTTGGTGTTGTGGTTTCATCTATTGTGTTGTTCCGATGTTATTCTTTCCAATATTTATGTTTTTAGTTATTATAATAGATATGGTACCTTACAAGTGGTATCAGAGCACTTTCCTTGGCAGAAAATTGTGGTTTATTTTTTTCAGGGTCGAGACATATTCTCGCATCTTAAAGCTACAAATATCTGTAGTTCAAAACATAAATCCATGGCCGAGGAAGAATACACGAAAGAACTAGAAGTGGTACTTAAGCGCACATTGTTGGCCACCCTTGTAACCCTTGTTGGTACCCTTTCGAGTGGAAATGCATCATATAACACTTTTATATCGATCGACCTAGATATGTTGAAGCCCTCCTTAGATAGATCGATTGGCCACCTGAATGCTATAGTGAAACTAAGAACAGAACTCAGAAAGATACTCTCTAGTACATGGGTAATCAGGTAGTACAACTAAGGGTATTATCTACCCTCCTTAGTTGGTTCCCTAAGATATTGGGTCGAGTACTACTGTTCGAACCCACATGTATATCAGAGAGATATAGCATAGGGAAAACCCTTGTCTGTAGAAACCCTAACAAAACATAACCCCTAGAACACAAGCAACACAGAAAGGGAACATACCAGATTTCTCTTGATCAAAATCTGGGCATTTTGACAACATTTTTTTTCCTATTAAGAATTTGGGCATTCCGACAGTGCAGTATTATTCAAATTGAAGTATAACTCCGCAGGGGTAAAAAAAAATTTAGGGCCTGCATGCACCTTTATTTAAGACCTATCCTATTGGACTCATATTCTCCTCCTGATCGAAATGATACTTATCATTTTCAGCCTTTTTTTTTCGGTGGTCCTGGCTCTTCCCGACACCTCTACAGGGGACCTATTCCATTGGACTCCTCTTTTTGTCCTAATACAAATGATAACTATCATTGTTTAGCCTTGTATTTTCGTGGAACCACCCGCCCTTTTCCACAACCTTTATTTTCCACCTCTTCCTATGATTTCCCCTCACCATGGCTACCACTCACAACCAATATATTGAAAATTGCATCACTACCCACATTGACTCCCAAATTGACCACATGAAAGAGGAACTAAGGAAGGACATCAATTCCCACCTTTCCAGCAAACTTGCATCCCATATTGAATCTCATATTAACTCATTTGCTGCCAAGGTCCTGGAAACAATGTCCATTCGTGGACTCCATTCATCATCTGACCCACCTTCTAACCTCAAAGGTACAACTTCCTCCAATTCCTAGCAGTTTCAGTCCATCCCTTTTCATCGTGATCTACATATTCCACTAGTGGAGGTGAACAAATTTGATGGATCAAATCCCACTAGTTGGGTCACTCAAATGTAACACTAAATCTCCTTGCATGGCATCACTGATGACTTGGCCAAAATTCGTTATGGTGTCCTCTATTTTGATCCTGAATGTTGGCAATGGTGGAAATGAATTTGAAAATCACGTCAAGGATATGTATCCTAGACACAGTTTGTGGCTGAAATTTATGACCTCTTTGACATTGATATACACTCTCTCAGTCGTTTGACCAAATTGAAACAATCCAATACCGTGGAAGAGTTTATCACGACATTTGAGAAATTAGCTTTCAGAAAAGAGGGCATGCCTGATACTTTTTTCAAATAATGTTTTATCAATGGTCTCAAGGATGAAATTTGTGCCCAAGTCCTCATTACTCACCCCCTGACTTGGTTGGAAGCTACTCAATGTGCCAAGGAATCCCAATAGGTTTTTTTTCCCAATACTACAAAAATTATTTCCATATGCGTCCTCTCTATCCCACTCTTGCCCCTCATCCCACCCCTCTCAATATCCAAAAATTAACCAGGGAAAAAATGGTTGAAATCCAACTCAAGGGTCTTTGCTATAATTATGATGACAAATATTTTCTGAGGCACAAGTGTAAGGAACAAAGTTTTTTCATGGACATCTCTGAGGATTTTCTTGATGAAGACACTGAGGCTTCTCATGAAGTATATTTCCCTGAGCCAACTCATATCACTCTACCATCTGATCCACCATAGGTTGAACCAATCATTTCATTAAATGCACACATTGGCTTCTCTACTCCCCAAACTCTCAAGATAATTGGCTACATAAAAATAAGAAGGTCATCATTCTCATTGACAGTGGTAGCACTCATAATTTCATTCATCGATGCATTTCTCTAGAAACCTATTTCTATATCCATACATTCAACAATTTCAAGTCATGATTGCCAATGGAGGTTCCATGAAATGTGGGGGGCATTGTGAAAATGTGTATCTCCAAATTGGTCATTACAAGTTGAAATCTTATATGTTTTCTATTGACATGGGTGGTTGTGACATTGTGTTGGGTGCAGAATGGTTACTCACTCTCAGTCCCATCCTCAATTATTTTAAGGAATTGACCATGCAATTCCAATAGGATGACCAAGAATATAAGTTCCAAGGCATCATAGGAGGCTACCTTGAGATCATCAGTTCCCATCGAATGGGAAAGCTCCTAAAAAATGACCATTCAGGAAGTATTTCCCAACTCAATGTCATTCAAGACATTGAGACACCATTAGTGCATCTTGACCTTCAATATATATTCTCCAAACATAATAATATTTTTTCCACTACCCATGGCATTCCCCCTTCCCATGATGTTCATGATCATTCCATTCCTCTAGTTTCAAGCAGTCTTCCTCCCAATGTCCACCCATATTGTCATCCCTTTTCCTAGAAGAATGAAATTGAGAAAATTGTTCAGGAATTGATCGACGCGGGTGTCATCCACCATAGTACCATCTCCTATTATCCTCTTGTGGTTATGGTCCTCAATAAAGAAGGAACATGGCACATTTGTCCAGACATTCGTGCTCTCAACAAACTCACCATCAAAGACAAGTTTCCCATTCTTGTCATTGATGATCTATTGGATGAATTGAGTGGTTCTTAATACTTTACTAAACTTGATCTTCATTCTAGGTACCACCATATAAGTATGAAAGAGGATGACATTCCCAAGACAACCTTTCAAACTCATGAGAACCACTATGAGTTCTTGGTCATGCCCTTTGGCCTGTGTAATTCCCCCTCTACTTTCCAAAGTCTCATGAACCATGTCTCTCGTCCTTTTCTCTGCCATGTTGTCATAGTTTTCTTTGATGATATTCTCATCCATATTAAAACATGCACATCCCATATTTCCCATGTGGATCAAGTTCTCCATATCCTTTCTCAACACCAACTTTTCCTCAAACAATCTAAATGTTTCTTTGGAGCCTCAAAAGTGAAGTATTTGGGTCATATTGTTGGAATGGATGGTGTAAGGGTGGATCCTAATAAAATTGAAGCTATGTAGGATTGGACTCGCCCAAAAACTCTCAATATCTTGCGTGGTTTTCTGGGTTTAACACACTATTATTGCAAATTTGTTAAGAATTATGGAAAAATTGCAGCACCTATCAGTGTTATCCTTAAAAATAATTTTTTCAATTGGATTCCTTCATGTTTAATCCTTCCATGCTTTGAAAGAGTCTATGTGAAACACTCCTTTACTGACCCTTCCTGACTTAAAAAATCCTTTTTTCTTGGAATGTGATGCATCTAGGAAAGGAATTGGCACAATTATCATACAAGAAGGATGACCAGTGGCCTTCACCAGCAAACAACTTTCGAAGCACCATCTGGGACAATCAATATATGAATAGGAAATGTTGGCTATTCTGCATGTTGTGGATCCTTGGAATCCTTATCTCTTGGGCCAACACTTCCAAATTAAAACATATCATCATAGCCTCAAGCATTTTTTTGAACAATGAATTTCCTCCCCAGAGAAACAAAAATGGGTCACCAAGATCTTTGACTATGATTATGGGATAATTTACAAGAAGGGAAAATAAAATATGGTTGTTGAAACTATTTCCTAGAAGTATGGAGATGAAGGATCCATTTTTTCTCTCTCCTTCATTGTACTCGATTGGCTCCAAGCTGCTCATCAGGAATGGTTGCACGACCCTAAAATTTCTAGCCTTATCCAACAATTGCAAGCCAATTCTCCAGTTTCTCCTGGGTACTCTTGGAACAATAACGATATTCACTACAAAGGTCATTTGTATCTCAGCAAACAGTCACAACTTAAATCTATGGTGCTTTCGAATCTTCATGCTTCCCCCACAGCTAGGCAATTTGGGTTCACCAAAACCTATGAAAGGGTCAAACGTTCTTTTTTCTAGGATGGTATGAAACAAGATGCCCGAACCTTTGTAGTTGAATGTGATTTCTGTCAATGGAATAAAGGAGAAACAATCAAGACTCAGGGAACACTACAACCACTCCTGATTTGATTGGCTATTTGGTAGGATATTTCTACGGAATTCATTGTTGGCTTACCTAAATTAGGAAATAAATGAGTCATCATGGTGGTAGTTGATTGTCTTTCCAAATATGATCATTTCTATTCTCTCCAACACCCTTTCATAACATCTACGGTGGCTCAAATTTTCATGGATAATATATTCAAGCTTCATGGCATGCCTCATTTTATTGTCTCCGACTGAGATCCCACTTTTACTAGAAATTTTTGGCAAGAATTGTTCCGTCTCCAGGGAACCCAATTGCATCTCAGCACCGCCTATCATCCCTAGACTGATGGCCAAACTAAAGTTTTTAACAAGTGTCTGGAAACCTATTTGAGGTGTTTTTCATATGAATGACAGACTCAATGGTCTTAGTGTTTACCCCTCATTGAATGGTCATACAACACATCTTACCATACCACTACTCGCATGGTCACTCCTTTTGAAGAAGTATATGGAAAAAATACCCCTTCGATTATCTCTTACATGCTAGGTGTATCGAAGGTTCAGGAGGTTGAAAACAATCTTGCAATTCATGAGGCCATTCTCAACACCCTCAAAACAAGTTTGGCCATGGATTAAAATCACATTAAGCAAAAAGCAGATCAAGGTTGTTCTGAACAACAATTTTCTAAATGGGTCCAGGTGTTTCTTCATCTACAACTCTATAAGAAGAGTTCACTCAAAACGGGCCACTATCAAAAACTTGCTCCCAAATTTTATGGTCCTTATACAATTCTCAAGCGAGTGGGGAAGGTGGATTATGAGTTAGCATCGCCCAGTCATTCTAAGCTCCATCCTATTTTTTATGTCTCATTCTTAAAGAAGGTGATTAGTACTAAGTGTCAAACTCAAACTAGTCTCCCTGATTTGGATGAAGAAGGTTCCATTTGGTTCTAGCCACAAGCAATATTGAACCAACCTAAGTGTTGCCTCCATCAGTGCACCATCAAGGAAGTGTTAGTGTAGTGGAAAGATACAACTCTAGAAGATGCCACTTGGGAGAAGGCTACCATTTTGCAGCAGTTTCCTCATCTCAATCCTTGAGGACAAGACTCTTTTTCAAGCGAGATGGCATGCTAGGGACCTAACATCCCTAACCCCTCACATATATAGAACAATATATTTCCATGTAATAAAGGCCGACATTAGTTAATAAGGCCTATTTAATAAATTGGAATAAGTCAATGTAAGAATACCTAATAGAACCTTCTATTTCTAGAAGAATGTTACTCTAGAATGATTTTTAGAAGATAGAATTAGTATAAATAAGTGTAGAACTCATGAGAGGTTTTTTCTTGAGAATTATTGTAATAGAGTGTTTCTCTATTGGAGGTTTCCCCCTCGAAGAAGAAAGTGAACATTGTTTCATATCAATAAAGGTAATATTTTGGTGTTGTGGTTTCATCTATTGTGTTGTTCCATTGTTATTCTTTGCAATATTTCTATTTTCAGCTATTATAATAGATCTGGTACCTTACAACATATCATATAAAGACATTTTAAATACTTATGTTGATGTAGATACTAACCTATCAAAGAAGAAACCATAATCTAAGAGTGAAGTGCACCACTTGAAGGATTAATAAAACCTAGGGAAAGAAACAAATAACAAGAGAGAACAACAAATATTAAAGCCTCAAAACAAAAATGGCTTAGCTTATTATGTTGGCTAAAAGGTCTTCAGAAAGGAATACAATGGGTTCACTCAAGATTCACATAGACAAAGGGTGAGGAATAAATAATAAACTAGCACAAACACATAAGTAAAATTGGTCGATACACTAATCAATGCCATTTTTCACTTTTCAAAATTAATGGTGTTGATCAACGTATATCAACCAATTTTACTTATGTGGTTGCGCTAGTTAATGATCATTGTGCATGGGAGGATTAGTAGATTGATGAATTAAAATATTAATGTAATTAATAATGAAATATTTATGATATTTTATTATGGTTGACCATTGGTGATCATGTTAGACTATGGTTGACCATGTTTGGTTATGATTGACCATAATTGAGTTTAGTTAGCCATGGTTGATTATCTTGGACTATGTTTGGACTATGGTTGACTTCGATAAACCATGATATACTATGGTTTAATTTTCTTGTCCACCTTTGACTATGGTTCACAAAGGTTGGCCATGTCTGATTTTTGTTGACCCTGTTTGACTGAGGTTGAATTTGGATAAATGTGGTTGACTATGTTAAACTATTATTGGCAGCGGTTGAATTTGGTTGTTCATGTTTGACTATGGTTGACCATGTTGACTATGGATTACCATGTTACTATGGTTGACTATGGATGACATGGTTGACCATTTTTTACTATGGTTATATTTTGTTGACCTTGGTTGTCTATGGTTGAACATGATGGACCATGGTTGAATTTGAGTGACCATGGTTGACTATGGTTGACTATGTTAAACTAATACTGTCCATGCTTGAATTTGGTTGACCACATTTGGCTATGGTTCACTATGGTTGACCATAGGTGAACATGGTTATCTATGGTTGACCAAGATTGAATTTGGTTGACCATGGTTGACTATGGTTGGCTATGTTAAACAATTATTGGCCAGGATTGAATTTGGCCAGTCAAGTTTCACCATGGGTGACCTTGTTAACTATGGATACCCACATTGACTATGGTTCACTATGGATAACATGGTTGACCATGATTTACTATGGATATCTTTGGTTAACCATGATTTTCTATGGTTGACCATGGTTGTTTATGGTTGAACATGGTGGACCACAACCAACCATGGTTAACTTTTGTTGACCATAGTTGACTTTGGATTACTTTAGTTTATTATGGTCAACATATGGTTGACTTTGTTTTATGTTTGATTTACCATGGTCAAATTATGGTTAAATTTACTTTACTATGTTAAACTTTTCATCGACTTTGGTTTATGTTTGATTTACTATGGTTGAATTTTGTTTACTATGGGTTTTCTATGGTTGAACAAGGGTGACTTAGGTTGAATATGATTCACTTTAATTAACCATATTTGGACTTGGATAGCCATGGTTGACCATGTTGATTATGTTTACCCATAGTTTACTATGGTAATGTTGCATTGTGATGCTCATGATGGTTGACTAATGTTAAACTGATATGCACCTCAAGGGTTGTGTTGAATGTGACGTCCATCAAGGGCTATGGCACATTGCAATTTTTCTCAAGGGTTATGTTGGATTGTGATGTTCCCTAATGATTATGTCACATTGTGACATTCATATTCATTGTGTTATGTCAAATTGGTTCATTCCTCAATGATTACTTCACATTGTGATGTTCATTAAGGGTTATGTCACCTTGTGACATTCCTCAAGGGTTATCTTTCAATGTGGTGTTTCTCCATTGGTATGTTTTGGGTTTTAGCTAGATTTCAACCCCTTCATTACATTGTGTAGATTACATCATGTTATTTTTCTCTTTCTTCTTATTTACCATTACTGCTTTGTGGATAGTCTTAGCCTCTCTTTAACACATGTGGTTTTCTTATCCTATGGTTGGAAAATCAACCCATATCGTAGTTCCAAGTATTTGATGATCATTCTTTGGAGATTAATAATCTCTTGTCTTTCTTCCTTGTAGTATTTGGAATGCACTTAATTCTCTTTGAGTACAATGTTTGTTTAATTATTCCTTGACATATATCAGTGAGTCTTTGCATGTTATTAGTGTTGTTCCCACAATAATTGCCAAAAAAAAATTCTATCTTAGGAAAATTGTGTTCTAAGGTTTACATATCACAAGTTGTGGAAGTTTTATTTTCCCTATTGATTGTCTTTAAACCCACTCAGTTTTCTTTGAACCATTGTATCTAACCTATTGCAGGGTAAGAAACCTAAACCTTCCAAGCTAATGTGAAGCCTTAACCATTGAATTACAACAAAATATTACACATGCGGGTGTTGATCCTCAAATGTGTTAACTCTTACACAAAATCTCTCTTGTATATTCCTTTCCCATACTTAGAAAATTTTCAAGTTTTTCATAGGTTCACGATGTATCTTTAATCTTGTTCAACTTTCACAGCCTCCAAAATACACCTTCGTGTTCCACCACCTTCATTTTGTACCCATACTTAGAAACTTTTCCAAATATCTCACCACAGGTTTAGGATATCTCTTGATTGCATCATCCATACTCGTGACCTCTCCCTCCCGATCCACTTCTCATACTTAGTCAAATTTCTTATGATTCATTGTGCTCTACGGGGCCTTATGATTCTTCTCCACCATAACCACTAACCAACCATACCTCCTTAACTCTGCAACATCTCAACACTTAGTCAAATTTTTAAGTCTTGTTGCGGCCCACAATAGTTCCATAAGTCTTCCATATATATTCCCAACCCCACAATCCCAATGCATCATCGTTCTCTCATTTTTCCATTTCATTATTTTTTCATTCCACCATCCCAATTTTCCTCCACCCTGTGGTAAATATACGCCTTATCTTATCACACTCCACAATGTACATTTAATAGAAATCGTCGAAAATTACTAAAGTTGGTTAAGTGTTAAAATATGTTATTAATGGCAACCTTATTGAGACATTTCCTCATCAATTCTAAATTTATTTTGTATTAACGATCAAGAGCCTCATATCATATTGTGGTAAAGTGTTTACCTTGGTAATAATGTTTAGTTCATGAGCTTGATTATGTATGACAACCAGAAGAAATGAACAATTCTTTGGAGACACCATCAACTCACTTGGATGAGAATATTAAAGGTTCCAGTGGTTGAGGGCATATAGATACTACTCTTCATTACCACTTCCAGAGAAGAGTTCGAACCAAATTTAGACATCAGGAATTTCTCTGGAAGGCTATGTTCTAGAGGTCTACAATTTTGAATATTTGGTTTCATGGTGCAATGATAAATTCAATAAGAATCAAAGAATAATTTTGTTGTAAAGGGAATCTCCTATTTTCTTAGCACCTTTAGTATTCAAAAGAATTCTCAGACTTCCAGAATCGATGATGACTTTAAAAAGTGATGAAGCAAGGGAATTTCTGAAGGAAAGGAATGGAGCATTTGAGATTTTATGAGAATATATTAAATACCCAACAAATATTCCATAATACCTATTGAGTATTCAGGTCAGTTCATTAAAAAATCCCTATTGATAAATGGCATGGCTATTTGCTACAGTAGATGGACAAGAGTCTATAACTACTATTCCCAAGCTAGCCCTGTATATATTTCACTATTTAATTCATGAAAAAGTAATATTTAAGTGGGAAAATATTATCTGCAATGAATTATCTTTTCGGTTGGTAAATTTCAAAAAGAGTAAAAAGTTTTGCATGGCCTCGTATTTGATATTTTCCATCACATATTGTCATGTCTTCAAGGGATTTCCTTTGGCCAAGCAAGTAAACTATAAAATTGATCTTGCTCATATATGGTATCCGACCTTATGGAAACAAAAATCTATGTAGCATTTTTATGAAGTAAATAATGCATTCCTTTCCTCTTTCAAAAAACTAATTTATGGACCGACTACATCTAAATTGTCTCTAGAAGCAACATCCTTCTTGGATAACAAAGGAATCTTTGAAGCACTCGAACATTATAGTATTATCAAGATTTATTGTTCCCATGAAAGGCTCTCATATCGGTCGTATTATGTTTTAGATAATATATTTATTGTTAAAGTATGCAAAAAATATAGATTTTGGGCCCATTTCTTTTATGAAAAGAGAAAAAGGCAGTTTATTCCTTTGCATAGTGCCATGTTTGATAACAATTCAAAGAAATTGGTTATTGACAGAGTTAATACTAAAAATAAAAAATTTCAAGGAAAATTGAGCTCAAAACTTGACTTCAATGGAGTTCCACCTTTTATAATTGTACAAATTCATGAAGCTACATGAGAAGACCTAAAAATGGCAGTTGGAGAAATGGAGAATGAAAATGTCATTCTAGAGGATAGAATCAAGGAATTAGAAAGTTATTTAATTCCCTCACCTTTCTTCTCCATCCCAATTTCCATAATACAACATTGGAAAAGTCTTCATGGAACACCATAATCTAGCTCTAGATTGAAGGGAGCATCAAATTTACTTAATTCCATTAGAAGATATGTCAAAGAAAACATCTAGAAAAAAATGAATCTTATCCTTGAAACACGAAAATTGACAACAGGTTTTGTTTCCTTGGGCTCAAGAATGACCAATTTCAGGAAATATCTGCATGTCGATCTTGAAAATCATGACGAATTTTATAAATGGGTTGTTTCCAACTTTGTTGTAACATCCTCACTATACTTCCCAGTTTAATTAATGATTAATGTAGATATAATATTTGGCTACTATTATAGTGTCATTTGACACTATATATGCTCATGACGACTCATTGGCCTTAGTTACATTCTTTTCCTTGTTTTCAGGAGAAAAATACCTCTTTTCCTCCCTAAAAGAATATTTAAAAATATCGTTTTTATATATGTATGTGACTCACCTTAAAGAAGCCTTCATACATACGTGCATTTCTAGTCAACAATCCATGTACATGTTTAATTGGCTTAGAAAAATAATAAATCCTAACATTTCAGGCGGAGTTGACAGGTTCCCTAGGTTTCTAACCTCATATAGCTCATTCATAATGACTTCAATTGTCAACAGGGAGTATAAAAGAGAGCCTTGATATGGAGGAAAATAAGGTCAAATATTTGCAATCTTATGTTGGTAGTTTCCTTATATCCCGACAAACCCCTATTTCCCTATTTTTTTGAAATATCCTTTTCCCCATGAAAACCCTTGTTTTTGTTGGAGATACTTCAAACAAACCTAGGATTTATTTTTCCTAATCTTTTCCCTATGTTTATTAGTCATTATTCAGTCTCCTATAGTTTAGGGAGATTATTCCTTTTTGTACAATCTAAGAGAATATTCTCTCCAGGTCACACTTCAGTTTGATTAGTTGAGTGGAGTCTTAATGCAACATTGGTTTCATCACCATGAAACATTGGGATCATCACCTGCTAATGCACATTGTCCTTGGGATTATCACTAGAATAGCACACTACTCATGATTCCCTAATCTCCTCCTCACTTCACTCTTTTTCAGTCAGTTAACTGAAGACTGAGATACTACTTAACTCATACTAGGTGAGAGTTAACTCTCGTAACTATCGGTGTGTGTCTAGATCACTCTAGACCACCACTATGGAACATTGGATTCTCCTCCAATGCACATTAGTTGATTTATACATAGTATATCATGTGTAAATTATCATTCATTCATTTGGTTAATGCAAATTATTTGATTCTCACTCTCTCGTTTCCGTCTTTCTCATTCCTCTGCAAATTGTTTATGTATTTTTTCTAGCTAGATCTTATATGTCCAGGTTCATCCACATTTACATGGTATCAGAGCCGACAGATTGCTAGGAAAAAGAAACACCGGATTCTTTTTGCAGATACCAAAGATTGAAGACAATGGAAAAAATGGAATTTCCAAAAGAATTCATTCTTACATCGTACAATTTATTTTCATGGAAGGACAATATAATAATGCATCTTCGAAGAAAAGGATTATACAGGTTAACAATTGACAGAGAGAACAAACCCACATCATCCATAGAAAAATACAAGTGTCTAAATCATATGGATGAAGTGTTGGAACTATTTGTAGTCTCATTTATCCTGAGCTCCTCTATCACATATCCTCCTGCAAAACCCCCAATGAAGTTTGGACCACCACGGAAGGAATTTTTGGAAAACAGGATGAGCTGAGAGGACATATAATCGAGGTGGAATTGCTCACTTTGGATCCAAAAATCTTCGACAATCTCCAAGATTTCTTTAACAAAAATAAGGTTTTGTTGTCACAACTCAAGGCTTGCGGGGTTGATAAATATAAGGAGGAGAAACAAATGGTTCTTACCATTCTTTCCAAAATTGGTTCAGAATACTCATTGTTTTATCCACATTTCATTCAGTTAGGATTTCCTCTGGAGCCACCTGGAATATTCCCTCTCTTGACGTCTTTATTGAATCTCTAATGTAAGAGTAGAACAAGCTCATCAACATGGGAAAGATCAAAGGCCCAAAGGTGCATGCACTTGTTGTGCAATATGGTAGCAATCACCAAAATCATAAATCTAAAAACCAAGACAAGAGGAAGGAGCATGAAAATCCAAAGAAGGAAGGATACTCAAAACTATTCAATGATTCCTCCGAATCCAAAGGTGGAAAAGGAAGAAAAGGGGAGAGATACACTTACTTCCATAAAGGATTCCATTTAGAATTCGCATGTATGCATAAATAATAGATCAAATGGATCAAATACTTCAACAAAATGACCTTGGAGATCGCATCCCTGAAGGTGCCAAGAAGAAGAAGCTAGAAGATCACAATCCTAGGAAAGGTAATTCTAGCCATGCTTTGATTGCCATCAACTCCTCTCCCAATTCTTGGATTGTAGATTCATGAACATCACACCACATTCAAGCCACAAAATAATTCTACTCTTCATTGGACACATGTAAAGGTTCTCCTATTCTGATGGGGGACAACTCTCTAGTCAAGGTCATTGGCAAAGGGAGAATTGAACTCACAAATGGAAGCTTTGTGAATGTGCTACATGTTCCCAAAATCTCCATAAATCTTCTCTCCATGTATCAAATGAAAAAATATGGCACAAGGAAGAGAGTATATTCACACCTGATTTTGTGGATATCTATGATATGCAAACCAATTCCAAGGTTTCTACTGGTGAGGTAAATCATCGATCCAGACTCTACAATTTTTTTGAGTTTATTAAACTAGATTATGCATTGAAGCTTACCCATGTTGATGAAAGAAGTAGGATATGGCATGAAAGGTTCAAGAATTTAAATTTCAGATATATGCAACAACTTAGCAAGCAGGGAATGGTTGAAGGTCTACCTGACATCCACTTCTCCAAAGGAATTTGAGAGGGATGTGTTCATGGAAAACACCCTCAAGAGAAATTTGACAAAGGAAAGGCTCAAAAGGCCTCCTTTCCTTTGGATCTGATCCATAGTGACCCCATGGGCCCTTTTCCACTTCCATCAATCAGTAAAGCAAGGTACATGCTCTTTTTTGTTGATGATTTCTCATGCTTCACATGGACTTTATTTCTCAGGAAAAAATATGAGGTCTTTCAACACCTCAAATATTTCAAATCCCTTGTTGAGACACAGTCAAGAAAGAAGATTAAAGTTCTTTGAACAAATAATGGGGGGGAGTATGTCAACCATGAGATACAAAATATTTTTCTTGTGTTTCGGATTCAGTGGCAACACACGATTCCTTATACTCCGTAGCAAAACAGAGTGGTTGAGTAGAAAAATAAATCTCTGGAAGACATGGCATCCTACATTTTGCATGCAAAGTCACTTCCACATATATTGTGGGTTGAAGAACTTAATTGTGAAACCTACATCCAAAACATATCTCTACATAGATATGTCAAGGATATAACCCCCTTCAAGGCTTGGAGCAGACTCAAACTGGAATTGACCCACTTTCGTATATTCGGTTCTCGTGCATGGGCCAGGATTCCCTCTGAGAAGAGGAAGGCACTTGATCCATAGTGTACATAGTGTATTTTTTTGGATACCCTGATGGTGTGAAGGGATATAGACTCATTGATATCTCCATAGACCAACTCATCATTCAACATAGTTTCCAATTTGAGGAAAGTGTCTCGCATGTACCTCAATAGCTGGATGCAAACACTTTTGTTCTTCCACCTGTCAGATATTATGAGCATGCACATGTCGAATCTTCTTCCTATGAGGGTTCCGATTCAAAGGATTTAAATGATTCAGATATAGAGTCAGTATAGTAAGATGCATATTCAACGTAGGTAGATGTAGATGCAGAGCCAGAGATGAGGCCCAAGTGAGCCAAGAATACTCTTCAAGATGCAGGAGATCTTGTTGGGGATCCAGCTGATACCAAGAGGATTCGATCTGATTTCTAGGAGCCTCCTCTTGCACTCACTTCCACTAAACCGATGCCACCCATGCATATTTTCTTGGTTTAGTCTTCAAACCCACAATCCTATCGCGAGGATTCTGGGAATCCCTTTTGGGAATCCTCTATGAAAGAGGAGTACAACTTCCTCCTAGAGAACCATACTTGGGATTTAGTTCACCTTCCTACAGGAAGGAAACTTGTCAGGTGAAGATGGGTCTACGGGGCCAAGAGCGCAGTGGATGGACAAGTTAGCATATATAAAGCCAAGATAGTTGCCAAAGGCTTCCAGTAGGTGCATGACATTGAATATGATGAGACCTTCGCTCTAGTAGCAAAGATGGATTCCATACGTTTGTCACTTTCCATTGCAACAACCAAGGGATGGGAAGTCCATCATACGGACGTGAAGAATGCATTTCTTCATGGAGATCTCTCTGAGGCGATCTACATGGAGAAGCCCCAAGGATTCATGCATGATTCATCTTTGGTCTGTCGACTGAAGTAGTCTCTTTATGGCCTCAAGTAGGCCTCGAGGGCATGGTATGCTAAGATGGACTCCTACTTCTTGTCATAGAAATTTGTACATTGTAAGTCAGACCTGAATGTTTACATGCTCAGGATGGATGATTCACTTCTACTCCTAGTTTTGTATGTTGATGATTTGTTGATCATCGATTGCTTGAATTCAGGGATTGTTGTAGTCAAGAGGATTATGCATGACCAATTCTTTATGATGGACATGGGTCCATTACATTAATTCCTTGGTCTCATGATCAGTTAGGATGCATCAGACATCAAACTATCTCAGGCCAAGTATGCATGATATATCCTCGAGAGATTTCACATGATAGACTACAAGTCTTTCCCAACTCCCTTCCTATCAGGAGTCAGAATTGAGGATGGTGGGGACACTCCACTCGTGGACAACACACTGTACAAACAACTAGTGGGGATCTTATTGTATCTCACACACTCTAGACCAGACTTATCCTATGTAGTTGGAGTAGTCTCCAAGTTCATGCAAGAACTGCATGAGCTACATTGGAAGGATTCAAATCATATCCTTCGATACGTACATGGCACCATCACCTTTGGGATTCACTATGAAACAAAATCTACATTGGACCTCATCAGGTTCACTGATTCTAACTAGGTTGGCAATAAAATTGATCACAAGTCCACATTCGGTTACTCACTCAGTTTGGGTTCCAGGCCCATCTATTGGTCAAGCAAGAAGAAGGCTGTTGTTTCTCTATATTCAGTCGAGGTAGAGTGCAGAGGGGTATTTAACATAACTAGTCAGGCTACGAGGCTACAACATTTTCTCACTGAGTTGGGAATTCATTTTTATTAGCCGATCGTCATCTAGTGTGACAACCAGAGGACTCTGAAGTTCTGCAGAGATCTGGTTAATAGGTAGCAGATGAAGGAACTCAATATTAGCATGCACTACATCTGGGACTTAGTACATGAGGGGATCATTGACCTGTAGTTTTTTCCTTCAGCAGAAAATACTGCATACATCTTCACCAAGACGTTCCTTGATAAAAATTTCAATTCTCTGCGTAGTCATCTTGGAGTGAAGGACATAGTTACCTAGCAACTTTCAGTTCTTTATTTTACATACATTGTACTTTGATGGGGGTTTTCCCTCTTTCCTCATTTTTTTCAATGTATATTTTTTTTTTGCTTACCTAACATGGCCCCCTTGTCGGGACCCATTCTTTATTTTCACCATAGTGATGTTTAGGGGGGGTGTTGGAGATACTTCACACACACCTAGGATTTATTTTTCCTAAGGTTTTCCCTATGTTTATTAGTCATTATTCAATATCTTATAGTTCAGGGAGAATATTCCTTTTCCTACATTCTAGGAGAATGTTCTCTTCAGTTCACACTTCAGTTTGATCAGTTGAGTGGATTCTTAATGCCACATTGGTTTCATCATCATGCAACACTGGGATGATCACCTGCTAATGTGCATTGTCCTTGGGATTATCACCAAACTAGCACATTTCTCATGATTCCCTGATCTCCTCCTCACTTCACTCTTTTCCAGTTAGTTAACTGAATATTGAGAGACTAGTTAACTCAGACTAGGTGGAAGTTAACTCTCATAACTCCCGGTGTGTGTCCATATAACTCTAGACCACCACTATGGCACATTGGATTCTTCTCCAGTGTGCATTAGTTGATTTATACATTGTATATCATGTGTAAATTATCATTCATTCATTTGGATAATGCAAATTATTTTATTCCCACTCTCTCGTTTCTATCTTTTCTCATTTCTCTCCAAACTTTGTATGTATTTTTGCTAGCTAGATCTTATCTGTGTAGGTTCATCCACATTTACAGTTTTCAGGATTTGTGTTTCCCTTTATCTCTTCAGGAATAAGTACATTGCTTCCTTGAACCTGTTGAAACATAGAACTTCAAAAGTAGTACTTTCCATCTTAGGCCTTGGGTGGAGGAACTTGGAGCCTAGTTCTGGGATTAAGCCGCAACAGTTATAGGTTGTAACCAACCCCTTTAGTTGTTATTAATAAAAGAACTCTCATTCTCATCCACTTTTCTTTTTTAGTTCATATTTTTTATGAGGTTATTTTTATCTTATTTTGAATCTAACATAGAAAGTGAATTGATTGTATTTAGTTAGTTAGAAGATAAATAATTTATTGGAGTTGTATACTTCTTTGTTCGCAAGACTTTTAGAATATTTTTTTGAAGGATTTTTGGGGAGAAAACCCTTGAGCGAGATCAACTTCAAGTGATAGGTTTCAAGTATTTCTTCTTTCCTTTCTTCCGAAAGTTAATTACTGTGGGTAGTTACCTTCAATTAATTATTTAATTAAATTTTTAGAGAATTATTTTAGGGAACTGCTCTGTTGTGGCTTATGACCCAAACCCATAGGACTTATATTTCCGTAACAAAATTGGTGACTCCACTAGGGATCTTTTCTCCTAGTTTGGGTTGGTTTTAGGGATCTTGTACTTTACTGTTTTTCTTTTTTCTTGACTTATTATCAAACGTTTACTACCTTAGAGGTTTGTTCCAGTCTCCATAAGCCTCCTGGATTGTACACAATTTACTCTTTTTGGGTCTTCACTGAGTTGTACATGACTTTCCTATTTATAAACTACATATATACGTGGGTTTCTTCAGTGACAGTCGCATACATACACAATTTGAATTGTTCACATTCATGTACACCTTTTGCAATGTTGATATTATGGTATATGCATGAGGTATTAACCTCCTTGTGTAACCTTTGACTAGAATAGAATATTCTGGAAGCCAGAGAAATCCTAAATGGATGTGTAAAAACCGTAGAAGACAAGTCAACTCAGTAAAATAATTAATATTAATGTATTAGCTTCTAGAAGGATAAGTCGGTCGAGACAGGTGAAAAGAACCACTATAAATATGAGGCTCTTGATCTCTTTTGTACACACTCAATACACTTACTCTCTTAGTGAAGTATAGCGCAAGTTTGGAGCTGCAGTTGCAAGAAAGGAAGGTGCATCTTCTAGAGTGATTCTTGGTCTCTCTCTCTAGTGTTATCTAGCCTAAGATATGCACCCTACCTTCTAGTATCTCTTGGTGGTATTCTTGGTGACATCTTGGAGTATATTAGTGGATTTATTGAAGGTGAAAATATGGGGAACAAATGCAACTCTAATTGTTGTAGTTGAGTATTATTCTTGTTCTATGGTTGTGGAGACTCTCTCTCTTGTGCACTACACTTAGAGAAGGTGCACTCTCTTTGTCTTGTGTTGTTGTTGCAGTTGAATGTTTTTTTTCTGGTTCAATCTCATGCTACTATTGCATCTCGGGTTTATTTGGTTGTTCTAGTGTGGATTTCTAGAATAATTCTATCTAGTAAAGATTAAGGTGCTTGGGGGTGGTTGTGTTCCTATGGTTGGTTGACAATAGTGATATTGTCTATGGTTAAAAAAGAACATCGAACATTTTAATAGGTTATGGTCCCACACTACCTTCAAAATAGTCTAACCACTAGAAGGAAGAAGATAGTTCTTTGTCAAGCTCATTATAGTAGTAGTTGCGGTTGCGACTAGGGTTTATGAGCTTGCAGCAACAACAAACCCTAACCTAAATTCTTGTTCACCTTCAATGAAGCGTTGAACACAGTTCTTGGATACTCTAGTGCACCTTAGCCTAGCGCACACAGTGGTACCTTTAGCTAGAAAAAATCTCAAGTTTGAGTTCTTAATCAAATTCAAAGTCAAAGGTTGACTGGTCAAAGTCAAAGTCAAAGGTTGACTTTTGGTCAAAATTGATTTTGTGGTCAAATTTGAAATTTTAGGGTTTCTATCTTGTCCTAATCATTGAACCTTTTTTATTTAGTTTCTAACATCTTCTTCTCAAGATGGTGTCTGGTTTCATATTAAAAGACAAGTTGAATGATGCTACAAATTTCAAAGGTATGCACTTGTATATGATTTTCAAGTTATATCATTCATCAAAGAATGAGTGTGTTTCTAGGGGATGTACAAGATACTTTCTCCAAGAAGTGATATTGGATTCAATACATTCAGAGGAACACACGCACCTTCCCTAGCAGTTGAGGCTCCAAGTTCCAGGTTTGATTGATCAATTTGTTAAGTTTCAATTTGCACATATCAAGTTTGATAGTTGCTACAGTACAAGTGAACACTATAGTCGTGACAAAAATATTTGAAAGGTTCTATTACTTCTAGGTATACTTGGTTGCTTGTAAGTACTATTGATATAAATGCTTATTGAACTTGTTTGCAAAATGAACTAACATCTCCTCTAGGAGATATTTCTTGTTTTTCTCTCAGGCAGGTCACCTTGGTAATTCTATGATGAATACCATCCTTGTTACCATAGATATTTTCTTATGAAAATGCTATTGGAAATAGTTTTTCTCTTGTTTTTCCTGTTCTAGGCAGGTCACAGGAAATAGCTCTGAGAAGGATCTATAGTGACACTTGTAAACATGAGCAGATGAATCCATCAAGTGGTGAGGAAAGTGATCTCACCAAGTACCAATTCTAAAGGAAGCGTGTAAAGAAAAAGGAGTTTTGGATATCAATGACTCAAATGTGTGTGGACCAATGTCAGCCTCCTCACTAAGAAGGTATGTATACTATGTTTCTATTATTGATGATTTCTCACATAAAACTTGCATTTGTTTCTTGAAATAAAAAAGAAAAGTATTTAGTAAGTTCAAGAAATTCAAGAACTAGTGGAAATCTTATCTGAAAACAAGATAAAGATATTGAGGTTTGATAATGAAGGAGAGTACACCTCAGATGAGTTCAACACATTCTACAGAGAGGTCAGTATTAAGAGGGAGCTCACTATTCCCTACAATCCTCAGTAGAATGGTGTAATAGAAAGAAAGAACTATACAATAATGGAAGCAACAAAATCTATGATCCATGATCAAGACTTACCAATGCATCTATGGGAAAAAGTAGCCAAGATCGTGATATATGTGCAAAATATAGTTTACATTCCTAGTCACCGGAGGATTGAAACTAGCAGAGATGTCACCTTCTATGAGGATACAACTTTCAACGGATCGAGGTAGAGTCATTCAGATAAGGTCCATGATGAATATCTTGTAGCTCCTAGGATTGCAAATGCAGAGGGAGAACCTTCCACCTTGGAAGAAGCAATCAAGAATAAAGAATGGATGGAAGCTATGAAGGAAGAATATCAATCATGAAACAATCCTAAAGGAAAGTTTGTATTTACTTCAAATAGGTTTACAAGATAAAACATGCAGTGGATGGAAGTATCGATAAATACAAGGAAAGATTCATGGCTAGATGATTCTCCCAGAAAGAGGAAGAATACTACAATGAGACGTTTTCTCCATTTTCCAGATACACCTCTATTAGAGCCATCATATCTCTTGCAACATCTATAGGTTGGAGTTTACATAAGATGGATGTAAATACATGTTTTCTCAATGGAGTAATTGAGGAATAAGTATACATAAAGAAAACTCAAGGTTTTGAGGTACAACCAAGAGAAACCCATGTATGCAGATTAAAAAAGGCCTTGTATGCACTCAAGCAAGCTCCAAGAGCTTGGTATGCACAAATTGAAAGTTACTTGAAGAGACTTGGGTTTTCCAAGAGCTATGTTGATCCAAAAATTTATTACAAGGTTATGAATGATGCATCTATGATCCTTCTACTATATGTTGATGTTTTTTTTCTGACAGGTGTAGAGCCTTTCATTATTCAATGTAAGAGGGAGTTAGAATATGAATTTGATATGAAGGATCTTTGTCTCATGCATTATGATCTCGATATATAATTCTAAAGTTAATACCTACCTATCTAGGAGGGAGTGTTGATATTATGGTAGTGACGGGAGGTATTAACCTTCATGTGTAACCTTTGACTTGAATAGAATATTTCGAAAGCTAGCGAAATCCTAAACGAATGTGTAAAAACCATAGAAGACAAGTTGGCTTAGTAAAATAATTAATATTAAAGTATTAGCTTCTAGAAGGACAAGTTGGCCCAGACAGGTGACAAGAACCACTATAAATAGGAGGTGCTTGAGCTCATTTGTACACACTCACTACAATCACTCTCTCAGTAAAGTATAACACAAGTTTGGAGCTGCAGTTGCAAGAAAGGAAGGTGCATATTTTGGGGTAATTCTTGGTCTCTCTCTCTCTAGCACTATCTAGCCTAAGATATGTGCCCTACCTTCTAGTATCTCTTAGTGGTATTCTTGGTGACATCTTGGAGTATAATGGTGGATTTCTTGAAGATGAAAATTTGGGGAAGAAGTGCAACTGCAACTGTTGTTGTTAAGTATTGTTCTTGTTATGTGGTTGGGTAGAATCTCTCTCTTGTGCGCTACCTTTGGAGAAGGTGCACTCTCCTTGTCTTCTGTTGTTGTTGCAGTTGGATGGTGTTTTCTAGTTCCATATCGTGCTATTGTTGTACCTAGGGTTTATATGTTGGTTCTAGTGTGGATTTCCAGAATCATTCTATCTAGAAAAGGGTAAGGTAGCTTGGGGGTGGTTGCATGCCTATGGTTGGGTGACAATAGTGATATTGTATATGGTTAAAATGAGCATATCGACATTTTAACATGAAATTTGTTCTTTAGGACATTTTCCAGTGTCTAGGAAGTGTTGAGTTGGATGTCCAACCTTGTATGAACCTTCTTTGGTTGTTTATGTATTTGAAAGTCCTCTCAAGCATCTATAAACATAAGTTCTTGATTAAAAGGTTATATCTCTTTAGTTGGCTAGTATTTTTGTGTATACCGTTTTTAGGTAGGTTGAAAGGTTAATATTTGTGTGGCTATGTTTTACTCTCAGTTATTTTTTGTGTTCTGAGTGACCCTAGGTTGTATTCTTTCTTCCTCTCTTCCTTCTTTCCCCTTTTTCATAAAAAAAAATACAAAATTGCATCTTAGTTTCATTTTATTTCCTTTTAGTAACAAAAAAGAAAAAAAATACCTTTATTGCTAGTTGTTTCTTCCCTTGTTCCATTTCCTTTTAAGTTTTCAATAAAATAATTAATGTTCTAGCACATAGGCCTACTATGCATTTTTCTCTTGTTCTGAAAAAGTAGTTATTTTTAATTTTGAGTAGCGTGCGATAAAAAGAAAATAATCTTTTTTGTAAAGTTCCTAGATCTTGCATACATAAAACATATCATTTTCACTTTGAAAACTTCGTAAAAAAGATGTATATTGCATCTTTTCTTTTGAAAAACAAGTTTATCTTTGTTAAGGACAATTTTTTTAAATAAATTTATTCTTCAGTCATACAAATATCATGAGTTTCATTCTCGTTCCCTTGAGTAAGAGAGCAAACTAAAATCAACTCTTAATTTAAAATCATTAGAATTTTTATTTTTAGGCTCCACCAACTAGTTCAGGTTAGGGCCTCGGATTAGATTGGAGAGGTAACTCTCCAAGGCCATGAAAAGAAACATTAGGAGTCTGTGATAGGGAGTGAAAATCCAATTGTCATATATGTGTGTTCAGGAAACTCCTCTCACATAGGAGCCAAGCACGAGGTCATGCGAGGAAGAGATAAGGATATAAGCCCTCCAAAGCTTGACGAAGAATTACAGAGAGATCATATATTGGGGGTTTTGTTAGTACCCATACCTCTTTTAGAGGTGGTGATTTCGAGGCTTCAATATTTTTTACCCTGCCCATATGTTCGATACCAACTAGAGATTGTTCCCTTTGACGCTAACTGCGATTTGGTGACTTTAGTGACCTTTCATTAGGTTGACACCCAAGGTGACCGCGAGGTGTATATCATGGTACCTCGTATAGACTCTGCATCACACTTTTAGTACCCATGGGGTGTGTCATCATGAATCGTTGGAACTTTATCTGGGAAGGGATGTCAATTGGAGGTTAGGGTAATTATTTCTCCTAGCTAGTTGTTTACCTTTGTGTATTCTTTGGATGAGCAGGCCTCATCTACCTAGGGTTAGAAGCATTTATAAGGGTAGTATGATTGGTTTATATCCCCCTTTAGGTTTTTAGTTGGGTTCTTTGTTTTTGTAGTTTGAACTTTATTGAGTTTGTTGGGACTTACCTTGGATCATTGATTCAAAGTGGAATACCAACCGCTTCTCCATTCTTGAAGGATTTAGGACCATTCTCCATAAAGGGTGGAATCGTTTCCGCCTCAACGGAGGAAAAGGATGGACTAGGCTAGTGAGTTTGAGTCTATCGACTCTGGAGAATATGATACCAAGCCCATGGATTTAGAAGAAATCACTTATGTAGCAAAGGAAATGTGAATTTACAAACTTGAATATAAAGGCTATGTCAAACCTCATAATCCTCCACTAACTGGACCTAATGATCCACTACTTGTGCAAGTAGAAAAATTTGAAGTTGTAAATTTTGAGGTTGTAGAAACTCAAGGTTTTTGGATCCAATGACATACAATGGGAGATAATAATAACTTTCCCGAAGGTGGGAGTCTACATACTCCAGTTTCAATGATAGGAGGAGAGGGTACCACACATCATTTTCCCTCAACCTAGATGAGAGGTGTCGTTCAAGTAGCGACGTCTCCTTTTATTAGAGGTTCAATTTCCTTGTCAGTTGGAACCACTTCTATCATGGTTGGTAATCATCTTGCTTCATCTGTCACTAAATCCTTTTCGTTTTCCATGTTGTCGATGGGAAGACGTTCTATTACAATCCCATCCCAACCATTTATTCAAGGTTCTAGCTCGAGAGCATGGACTTTGTCATCTCCTTTGCAAGATTTTCCTTTTCCAAGGAGTTCGATAGCTCCTTAGAAAGATTTCCCTTATGTTAGGGGGAATATATCCACAATGAATCCTTCGCTTGGACATGGTTTCTTCCAGTCATTCAGGCATATGACAGAGCCTAGTACTTCTAGTGGTGGTAGTGGGGGATTTTTGTCCAATGTTTCGGTCGTGTTCACATCGTTCTCTATTTATGATGCTTTTGAGAATATGACTTTCTCCCCATATGTTGGTTGTGGATCCTGATTATCTTCTATATTCATAGGTCCTTACTTTCAGCCGTGTTTATACCCCATGAAGTATTTACACCCCAGAAGTATGTACACTCTTCCATGAGGGGGAGTGCAGAGGGGGGGTACCCCCTCTACGGGGTCTGGAGGAAAGCGGGCCCCCAACGGGGGTTCGGGGGTGAAGCCCCCGAAGGAAACATTTCCTTGTAAATGTGTATTGTAATTTCATTGTAAATCTAGACCGTTCATTATAAGGTCACAGATCTAATGGTAGATATTATGTTAGGGTTTTTTTCCCTAGAAGGCAACCCTCTTTTATAAGGGAAATGTATTGCATCTATGATTGATGGTGAGTATTGTATTCTGAGAGAAAGAATAGGAAGTTACAACGGGTTTTGTTGTAGGTTGTATCCCTTCATTTGATGGATAATAATAAAGGAAGGACTTGGCAATTTCTCTAGTGGACGTAGCCCACACTGGGTGAACCACGTAAATCTGTGTCTCTTTTGTATTGTGTATCTTCTGTGTTTTGTTTCCACATTTGTTTTATTTTATTGCTTCATGGTCCTATTTTTATAACAACTAGTATAAGAGTGAAAGGTAACTTGCAAGAAAAGAGGGTTCCTGGTTCGAGTGGGAGCAATGTCGGAAGATGGAAAGTTTAGGGTCGAGTAATTTAACAGCCAAAACTACCAGTTATGGAAGATGCAGATGGAATATTATTTATATCAAAAGGATCTATTCCTACCATTGGGTGGAGTAGCAAAGAAGACGATGGCCATGAAGGATGAAGAATGGGATATTCTTGACAGAAAGGCTCTAGGAATGATATAGCTGAGCTTGGCAGCGTCGATGGCTTTCAATATTTCCAAAGAAAAGAAAATGAAGGGTTTGATGGATGCATTGGCCAAATTGTATGAAAAACCCTCGACGTCCAATAAGGTATTTCTAATGAAGAGATTATTTAATATGAAGATGTCGGAAGGTGGGTCTGTTGCATATCATTTAAATGAATTTAATACGGTTACTAATCAACTAAGTTCTGTAAAAGTGGACTTTGATGATGAGGTCAGGGATCTTCTAATCTTGTGCTCATTGCCAGAAAGCTGGAATAGCTTGGTCATGGCTATAAGTAACTCTGTCTCTGGTTCAAATACTTTAAAATTTGATGATGTTGTTGGTGTTATCCTTAATGAGGAAATGTGACGGAAAATCATAAGTGAGACATCAGGAAGTGCGTTGAACATGGAGAACAGGGGAAGACAAAAGAATAGAGGAAAGGTGTTATCCTCATTTTTGGTTATCAAGATGATGACATGATAATGACATGGTGATAGAAGATCTAGCTCTTCTTTAAGATCATTTTCATGAAGAAAGTTACACTTGTCAGTTTCTCAAAATCACTCTTTTGGAGACAG
>ML777606.1:1507588-1552778 GCA_009831015.1 Picea engelmannii | reverse complement strand
TCAGATCAGATAATGGAGGTGAATATTGCAACAAGGAGTTTGATGATTACTGTTCATACCATGGGATTTGTAGAGAGAAGACAGTTCCAAGAACACCACAAGAAAATGGTGTGTCAGAAAGGATGAACAGGACAATCATGGAGCGTGCAAGGAGTATGAGATTGCATGCCGACTTGCCCTTACAGTTCTGGGCAGATGCTATAGATATTGATGTTTACTTAATAAACAAAGGACCTTTAAGATCTTTGGATGGTAGAATTCCAGAGGAGGAATGGATAGGAAAAAGGTAAACTATTCTTTTTTGAAAACTTTCGGTTGTGAAGCATTTGTCCATAATTATAAAGAAAATAGAACAAAGCTTGAGGAAAAATCAAAGAAGTGTACGTTTATTAGATATGGTGTTAATGATTTTGGTTATCTCTTATTGGATTATGAAAATAACAAAATCATTAGGAGTAGAGATGTCATATTCAATGAGAAGGTCATGTACAAATATCAGTTGCAGGGAAAGAAACAAGAAAAAGAAAAAAAAGAATACACAGTGCTTGATGAGATCACTGAAAAAGAAATTCCAAAGGAACCAGAAAATAAAAATGTACAATAACAGGAGCAACAGGTACCTCAAAAACCTACAAATGTTGTTAGAATATCTACCAGGTTAAGTATACCCCCTGAACGATACTCTCCTTCATTGTATTATTTATTGTTGACTGATTCTGGTGAACCATAATGTTATGAAGAGGCAATGCAGGTAGACACCAAAAATAAGTGGGAGCAAGGCATGAAAGAGGAAATGGATTCCTTGGAAAATAACCAAACTTGGGACTTGGTTCAGTTGCCTGCGGGAAAAAGAGCATTGCAGAATAAATGGGTTTACAAGTTGAAGGAAGAAGATGCAGGAGAAAAGTGGTACAAGGCTAGACTTGTTGTAAAGGGGTTTGCACAAAAGAAAGGTATAGATTTTGATGAAATATTTTCTCCTGTTGTTAAAATGACTTCAATTAGGACTATTTTAGGTCTTGTGGTGGTAGAAGATTTGCATCTTGAACAGTTAGATGTAAAAACATCTTTTCTCCATGGGGATTTGGAGGAAGAAATTTATATGTAGTAGCCACAGGGGTATGAGGTCAAAGGGAAGGAGAATTTGGTATGCAGGTTGAAGAAGAGATTGTATGGCCTAAAGCAAGTTCCAAGGTAGTGGTATTTGAGGTTTGACAGGTTTATGACATAACAGGGTTAGAATAGATGTCATTTTGATCAATGTGCTTATTTTAAAAAGCTAGAAAATGGAAGTTTTATTATCTTGCTATTGTATGTAGATGACATGCTTGTTGCAGGGTCTAATATGAAGGATATAAATGTGCTCAAGAAGAAATTAGACAATTCATTTGCGATGAAGGATTTGGGTGTTGCAAAGAAAATCCTTGGCATGAGAATAACAAGAGACAGAAAAAATCGCAAATTGACATTATCTCAGGGTGAGTACACAGAGAAGGTGTTGGAGAGGTTTAGAATGCATAATGCAAAACCAATTAATACACCTTTGGCCAACCATTTAAAATTAACTAAGGAAATCTATACCAAGACATAGGAGGAGATAGAATACATGTCCAGGGTCCCTTATTCATCAACAATTGGTAGCTTGATGTATGCAATGGTTTGCACAAGATCGGATATTGCACATGCAGTGGGAGTTGTGAGTAGGTATATGAACAATCCAGGTAAAGAGCATTGGGAGGAAGTAAAGTGGATTCTCAGGTATTTGAGAGGTACTACTACTCATGCATTATGTTTTGGAGGTTCAGACACTTTTCTACAGGGATATGTTGATTCAGATATGGCAGGTGATAAAGACAACAAGAGGAGCACCACAGGGTATGTTTTTACTATAGGTGGAACAACAGTAAGTTGGATTTCAAAACTGAAAAAGGTTTTTGCACTTTCAACAGTAGAGGCAACGTATGTTGCTGCTACAGAGGCTAGTAAAGAGATGATTTGGTTACAGAGGTTTATGGAGGAATTGGAAAAGAAGCAAGAGAACAACAGGTTGTACTGTGATAGTCAAAGTGCCATTCACCTTGAAAATAACTCATCCTTCCATTCGAAGACTAATCATATATAGTTGAGGTACCACTTCATACGATATTCCTTGGAAGATGGACATTTGAAGTTGGAAAAGATACACACTAGCCAAAATCCTATAGACATGTTAACAAAGGGAGTAACCAGGGTGAAACTGAGTTCCTTCTCAGTTTCCGTTGGTCTTCAAGAATGAAGATGAAGATGAGAAATTTTCCAGGTCCAAGAAGGTTCAGAGTCCAACATATACATTAGTGATGGAGTTGTTGAGATCAGTCTCCAAGTGGGAGATTGTTGGTTGTGGAGCCTGATTATCTTCCAGATTCATAGGTCCTTGCTTTCAGCCGTGTTTATACCCCATGAAGTATTTACACCCTAGAAGTATGTACACTCTTCCATGCGGGGGAGTGTAGAGGGGGGGTACCCCGTCTGCGGGGTCCGGGAGCAAGAGGACCCCCAACGGGGGTTCGGGGGGAAGCCCCCGAAGGAAAAATTTCCTTGTAAATGTATATTGTAATTTCATTGTAAATATGGACTGTTCATTATAAGGTCACAGATCTAACGGTAGAGATTATGTTATGGTTTTTTTCCCTAGAAGGAAACCCTCTTTTATGAGGGAAATGTATTGCGGCTATGATTGATGGTGAGTATTATATTCTGAGAGAGGAGATTGTGAGATAAAGAAGAGGAAGTTGCAATGGGTTTTGTTGTAGGTTGTATCCCTTCATTTGCTGGATAATAATAAAGGAAGGACCTGAAAATTTCTCTGGTGGATGTAGCCCACACTGGGTGAGCCATGTAAATCTGTGTCTCTCTTGTATTGTGTATCTTCTGTGTTTTGTTTCCGCATTTGTTTTATTTTATTGCTCCACGATCCTGTTTTTCTAACACCATCCACTATACCAACAGGGAGAAACCCTTTCCATCCTTAGTGGAATCCCATGTCTGGGTTTAGTCCCTCACATGGTATGTCATTGGGATCTAATCCTTTTTTAGAATGTCGGAGAGAATACAAGTAGATTTTTCCACTTCATTGGTTCCAAAATCCAGTTTTTTGTCAAAATATAGGTTAGTTTGTGAACTCTTCTTGGGAACCTGGTTCCAATTTCAATCTAGGAACATCTTTTCAGGTTTCCAATCAGTTGATATTTGTTAATCATGTGGTTCCTACCTTGATGTCACAGCCTAGGATACCTTTTATAGCAACCCTTCATTTTCCAGATTTGTCTAAGTTAATGAACAATATGATTCGTCAAAACCATGGTTGGCCTTCGGTCCCAGGCAAACTACCTTATGATATACCAAAATTTGAAGGTAATAATGGTGAAGACCCTGGATATCATGTAACGACATTTAATTTGTAGTCTTCTTCTAACTCATTTAATGATGACTCTATTCGATTAAAATTATTCAAACACACCCCCACTGGGAGCATTGCTAAATGGTATATAGAGTTGGAGGGGTCAAACTTCAGAAAATTTGGTGATTTGGCCATGGTCTTTCTCAATACTTTCCAATTCCCTATCTAATATGATGATGGAACAAAACAAAGCCAATCACATTTTTTATCACATTTAGGAATGAAGGAGATGGAAGAGTTTGATTAGGGCCACAGCTACTCCCAAATTTATTTTAGAATCGTTCCTGAAGCCATTACTTCCTTATATTTCTATGGACAACACAACCTCAAGAGTATTTATGGAGGAACAAGAGATATTTAGAGCGCAAAAATTAGAGCTCATTGACTCTCGCCCAGTCATGGTCTATGAGATAATTCCATATGCACCATATTCAACTCTTATGAAGCCAAAACAAGGACAACATCTGGATGGTATTGTTGGTTCATCACAAAGAAAAGATAAAAATATGATTTCTAATCATATGCAACAATTGTCTATTCAATAAACTACAATCGGTTAGGCCCTTGGTTTGACCAACGCCACTACCCAGTCATCAGATGTACATAGTGTGCAGTCAATGACTTCAAAGGGTCCTCAACAACTTAGAGTAAAAAATAAAAGCAAAGTAAATAAAGGTAGTGGGGAAACGATAAAAAATATATCAACAATTTTGAGGGGGCAAAGAACGAAAAGAGGAAAGTAAATCTTCCTTGCAAGATTTTCAAAGAACACCACGTCACTAACCTCTGCCACAAACTAGAGGAACCCTAGTGCTTTTTGATGCAACAACAACCCACTGTTTTGAATAACCCATTTACGCAAGGTCAAAACGTAACGTAGGGAACTTCCTCGATACCTAATATGGATGGGGGAAATTAGGGTACACCCACGTTGGAGTCTGAAGAATCAAATGTATATATGATGAAGTCGGATATTAATTTGCAAACCGGAGCTCATGATTATGGGAATCTTGAGTCTGCAAAAAAGGATAAGGAGTTACTAGAACTATCAAACTCTCTCCATATAGAGAAACCAAAATTAGAACCAATTCCTCGCATACCGAAAGGTGTGTTTAAATGAACATCGTAGAATCCGAACACTTGAGTGGATCAAAATTATTCTATTGTTGAATATTTGGTCCAAACACCTTATGCTATGTCCGCACTAGAAATTCTCCAGAGTTTCCCATTGTAACGAAATTCATTGTTGTTTGCTTTAGGGGCTTATGAATCCTCTAACTCACTTTCCATCATGTTTAACACTTCTAACGTCAAGCCTCGTCTTCCATATCATGTTGCATTTCAGATTGTAGTTGTTTACACCACAAAGTCATGTTCAAAAAATATTTTTTGCATTGTGGTGAATGAAGGAGCTTTGACACGTGTCATGTTGTTATCATGTTGGGGAGATATTAGCTCACTTGAGTTAGCTCTGTCTCCTACATTTCTTACAACATTCGATGTTTATTTTTTTAGACCACATGGGGTTATCCCTTCTCTCCCTATCCAATTAGAGGGAAAAACTATGTGTGTCGAAGTAGAAGTGGTTGATGTGTCTCTCGACTATAATATACTCTTAGGAAGAATATGGACATACGCAATGAAAACCATAGTTTCCTTAGTTTTATGAGTGTTATGTTTCCATCACAAATGAAGAATTTTCATGGTTGGTAATTTTTCAGTATTTTGCACAGATCCTGAAACATCACTAGTATTTGCGGTTCCTTTGATTGAAAATTCGTAGCAGGCACATGCGAATTTGTGTGTCAGGATGTATCCTTCCCTGATGGGTACTTCCAATTTTCCAACACCATCATTAGACATTCATTTCATTCTGAATGTTCTTGAACAATCTACAGTAAAGGCTAATATCTTTCAAGTTAAATCATTTCAAATTTATTACTTTCAAGATCCGTGGACTCTACCTCCCGCGTCGAATTTGGGGGGACAAATTGGAACATATCTGAATGAGAATTCCATTTTTTGTAGGATATATAACTTATAAATACATTCAACCAACTACTACAGATGAATATTGATCTCTTTCCTTCATGGAGCAAGTGGATCCCATTTTAGAGCTTGTATGGGTTCTTAATTCTTCCAACTCTCATGATTTCTTGGACATCATCCTCGCTACATATGAGGCAATCGTAGAGGTGATGAAAAGTCCTGAACAACCTTGGGAATACTTACATCATAGGTATTATTTCCTTCCTGAGTTGATTCATGTAGAGAAAGGATAATTTTGATCAACCATGATTGGAGATGTTGATCGTCTAATGAACCCTTTGGAAACTCACGACATATATGTCGAAGGGAACAAGGAAAATATTTTGGAGACTATCCTGATAAATATATATAATACCCATGATGTCGTGGATTTTTTTTTATTGGGGTGTCCTGTTCTCCAGAAGAGGTTCGTTCATACACGACCCTTTTTAAGGAGTTTTGTGACATTTTCACCTGGTATTATGAGGAAAGGCTGGGAATATATCCTTGGATTGTCAAACATGAGATTGGAACTTATGTGAATGATAAACAAGTTTGAAAAACCTTGCATCCAGTAACACCTAGGAAAGAAACAACAATTAAGGATGAGGTATAAAAACGTCTTAATATAGGCTTCACCTATCTAGTCCCATTGACAGAATGGGTATCTAAACTCATTTCGGTTGACAAGAAATAGGGTACCATTCGAGTTTGCATGGATTTATCGGATTTAAATAAATATTGTCCTAAAGATAACTTTCCTACATCGTTTATCGATCAAATACTTGATGAATGAGAAGGAAGTGAAATTTTCTTTTTCATGGAAATTTTTTCTAGATATAACTAGATACAAATCTGTCCCAAGGACCAACACAAGACTACTTTTATTTGTCCTTGGGGAACCTTTTCATACAAGAAAATACACTTTGGGCTTAAAAATTATGGAGCTATTTTTCAGTGTGCCAAGATGTTTTCTTTCCATGATCTCAAACACATAGTGGAGGCTTATCTAGATGATCTTACTGCTAATTATCGCAAGAGAGCGCAACATTTGTTACAACTTTATCTTGTTTTTTCAAGGTGCCAACACTATCAAATTCATTTGAATCCTCATAAGTGCATTGTTTACATCACTTTAGGGAATCCTTTGGGGTTTATCCTGTCAACGAAAGGGATCATGGTTGAACCTTTTAAGGTTGAGTCAATACTGCAGTTTCCTCCCCTGAGTACCGTGCATCAAGTTCAGAGCTTACAAGAAAAGGCAAATTTCCTTTGGTGTTTCATACCAAACTATGTTGATATGAAAAAATGATTTATGTGCCTTTTGAAGTTGGGAGTCCCTTTTCTATGGGATGAATTGATGCAACATTCATAAGATGCATTGAAGAAAGCTCTAATTTCTGCCACTTTTCTTAGTCCTCCTGACTATAATAAAAAAAAATTGTTGTACCTTGCAGCAATGAAATCTTCTATCTGTTGAATTATTGTAACTTCGAAGAATATTCTACTTATATTTGAGTCATTATTGTATATATCAAATCCCCTTTTGTGGATTGGTCAAGTCAGGTCAATATGTATTTGTGTATTTTCATGGTGGTATTTGTAAAGTAGGCCCCTATTATTTGTAAAGTGGTTTTAACCACTCCTAGGTAAATTCGACCCCACTAGTAAAGAGTCGCAACCCTAGCACCACCTCATAACTTGTATTTATATATGAGGATGAAGCTCATTTTAAACACACACTCACTCATAATCTCATACTCACTTGTGCATTGCGCATAAGAGAAATAAATCTAGTGAAGGAGAAGAGGAGGGTGCATCTATCTTGGTCTCTCTTTGGTGTTTTGGTCTTAGTCTTGGCATTGTACTAGAAATCTATTATTGAGGAAGTTTTTGATGGGGTTTTCTCCCCATGAGGGTTTCCTTGGGATAAAATGTTGTGTACCTTGTGATTACATTTATTTTAGTGATCCTCTTTATGTTGTTGTTTTAAGAAATACATTAAAAGCTCATGAATTTGGAAATAACCTAATAACAATAGTAAAACATTAACATGATATCAGAGCTAGGCTGAATATAACATCTTTCACTAGGTATCTATATGTTTTTGTTGTCGTACAAGGAAATTAAGCCTTTTTATTGAAAATGATTTTTTGACAAAAGACCACCTTGGGAAGTGCACAATGCCATAATGCATCTTTTGGTAGCTTGAGCGAACCTTTTCAGTGGCTAGATTCTCCCAAAAGTCAAACCCTAGTTTTTGACTCATACCAGAAAACCAAAAAACCAAGAAACCAGAAGCACCCATCCAAAATTGCACAGGTCAATTTTCAAGGAGTAAAACTTTGAATTTTCAAAAACAGTCTGCTCCAGCAAACTTGCCTCAATCCAACACCTCTCTTGGTAAGTTCAATTTCATTTTCTGAGCAGTTTCTTTTTCTGGTCATTTTATTAGCTCCAGGTCAAGATGTCTACAAGCACCAATCTTGTTGACAAGGTAGAAGGTGTGGAAAATTTTTCGTTCCTGGAAGTACATAATTGGACTCATTCGTGAAAAGAATGACCTTGCAAAATTCATAAAAGAAAATGTATCGGAGCCCGAAGAAGATGAAGCCAAAGAGAAGTACAAGAAGGATATGATTAGGGATAAAAGAATTATTGAATATTCTATTAAGGACCACGTAATCTCTCAAGTGTCTTCTAAGAATACTCTCAAAGATATGTTTGATTCCCTAACCAGAATTTATGAAGGAAGGAACACCAACCAAAAGATGAACTTGAGAACCCAACTCAAGAATACAAGAATGCAAAAAGGAGAAATAGTTCAATACTATTTCTCTAGGGTTTCTCAATTCAAGGAACAATTAGAGGAAATTAGAGACAAGTTAGATGAATATGAACTCGTGATGACAACTCTTAATGGTCTCACAAGACCTTGGAATGCCTTCATCCAAACTATTTGTTCAAGAAAAGAGAAACTCCAATTTGATAGTTTACAGGAAGAATGTGTTCAAGAAGAAGCAAGAGTGGCTAACTAAGAATTCATTCTATTAAGATATGAATATGAATCCTTAGGTACTCATGCTAAAGGTGGAAAGGGAAATTCTCATTTTCAAAAGGAATCTCACTTTCATAAATAGTCTCACTCTCCAAAGAGATTCCATAAATATCATAAAGGTGAAATAAGGAAAAAATATTTCTCCTCCTACCAATGTTATCATTGTGATAAGATGGGACACAATGCTAAGAATTGTCCTGCCAAAAGGGAAGAATACAAGAGGAGAAATAAAAAAATACATCATGCCCATGCATCTGAAGATGATGAGCCATAGAATAAGTTATATAAAGAAGAGATTGAATAATATGTTTTTTTCCCACTCTCTCATGATCTGTGACATATGGGAAGGATACTTGGCTCATATATAGTGGTGCCTCTAAGCACATGACATGTCAGAAGAACACTCTCTCGAGTCTTGTAGAGAAAAATTCCTCCAATAAATTTTCACTTGGAGATTATTATCATTACCCAATAAAAGGATTGGGAGAATCCACCTACAAACTTGATTTAGGAACTCCGATGAGAACGAAGGATGTACTCTATGTACCAAGTTTGAAAAACAACTTACTTTCTATTTCTACTCTAGATAAGAAAGGTTTCAGGGTTGCATTCGTAGATGGTAAAGTTATTATGTGGTATAAAGGAAAAAACTATATAAGATGCAATTGTTATTGGAATAGAAGAAGGTGGTTTGTACAAGTTAAAGGGTCACTCAGATGTAGCCTTGACTCATTCCTCTGAAATTCCTTCTGAACTTTGGCATAAAAGGCTAGCTCACAATAAACTACAAAGCCTTACCATATGTGAGAAAGGTAGTTATAGTTTTACCATAACTAAAGGTTGATCATGAAGGTGTATTCAAGGGATGTGAACAAGGAAAGAACACAAAGAATCCTTTTCCAAAGAGCAACAATAAAGCAGAAGGAATTTTGGAACTTCTCCACTCATATGTATGTGGTCCAATTCCATCAACCTCTCTAATAAGGTATGCATACTATGTATCATTTATTGATGATTACTCTTGTAAAACCTAGGTTTATTTCTTGAAGTCAAAAGATGAATTGTACTTGGAAAGTTCAAGGAATTCAAATCCTTGTTAGAAAACCTATCCGAAAGGAAAATCAAGAAACTCAGGTTAGACAATGGAGGAGAGTACACTTCAAATGAATTTGGAAGCTTTTGCAGAGATTTTGGGATTAAGAGGGAGCTCACCACTCCCTATAATCCTCAAAAAAATGGTGTAGCAGAAAGAAAGAGTAGGATGATTATGGAAGCACTAAAGACTATGATTCATGATCAAGATATTCCAATGCTCTTATGGGATGACGTAGAAAGAACATCAGTATATGTCTAGAATAGATTATCCCATAGTGCACTTGGATTCAAAACCCCTGAAGTAATGTTCACCAGAAAGAATCCAGAAGTAAGCCATCTCAAAATATTTGGTTGTCCAATATTTTTACACATTCTGAAAGAAAATAGAACTAATTTGGATCCTTTAGGAAAGAAGGTAATATTTGTTGGATATTTTGAGGTCTCTAAGGCCTTCAAAACATACATACTAGATTACAATGATATTGAGATCAACATAGACATAACATTTTATGAAGATGCAACACTCAAGAGATCAAGGAAATGCCAATTAGAAGAAGTGTATGAAGAAGAACTTGTTGCTCCTAGAGTTTCATAACCCATGAAGGAAGTTGTAGTTACCATTGATGATGAGATTCCAGAAGATCATGATATGGTAGAATATCAAGAACCTCCCCATATGAAGATCTCTCACAAGAGAAAGTGAACTTGGGATACTAAACTTATTCAAGATGCAGAGAAGTATGGTTCACCATAAGGAACTATGAGACAAAGAAAGAAGCCTAACCCATTCTCCATCTATGTGGCCTTGATGTGTGATTTCGTAGATAAGGAACTTGATTTGTTTGAAGAAGTCGTTTAGAAGAAAGAATGGATGAGTTCCATGACATAAGAATATCGGTACATTATAAATAATGATGTGTGGGATGTATTTACGAAGCCAAATAACAAAGATGTGGTAGCTTTCAAGTGGATATACAAAATAAAACATGCAACAGACGAAAGTATTGAAAAATATAAGGCAAGATTTGTGGCTCGTGGATTTTCTCAAAAGGAAGGTATTGACTATGAAGAAGAATTTGATCTTGTAGCAAGATACACTTCTATTAGAACCATCATACCTCTTGCAGCCAAAATGAAGTGGAAGTTGCACAAGATGGATGTGAAAACAACTTTCTCAAATTGTGTTATTGAAGAAGAAGTGTACATAGAACAACCACAAGGGTTTGAAGTTGAAGAAAAAGCTCATGTTTGTAGGTTGAAGAAATCTCTGTACCAGTTGAAGCAAGCTCCAAGAGCTTGGTATGGAATAATTGATAGTTTCCTGACGATATTGAGATTTACCAAGGGTAAAGTGGATTGTAATATTTACTTCAAGGTTATGAATGATGAACCAGTTGTAGTGCTACTATATTTGGATGACTTATTCTTGACAGGAGAAGAAAATATCATCACAGTTTGCAAAAGGAAGCTTGTTGCAGAATTTGAGATGAAAGACCTAGGCCCGATGCATTATTTCTTAGGTCTTGAAGTTTGGCAGAGCCTAGAGAATATATTCCTTAACCAAGGGAAGTATGCAGTTGAAATATTGAAGAAGATTGACATGTTGGAATGTAAATCCATGCCCACACCCATGGAAATGAATTTGAGGCTCCTGGTTGATACTTCGTCAGAGTTAGTTAATGATACTCTATACATATAGATTATTGGTTCATTGATCTATCTGAAAAATACGAGGCCAAATATATGCTTTGTTTTGAATACCTTGAAAAAGTATCTGGTGAAGCCCATACATGTTCACCTTGTAGTTGAAAAGCATGTGATTAGATACCTTAAGGGTACGTTGGATTTGGTCTCTATTATACTAGAGGTCATGAATTTAGACTGTATAGTTATACTGATTCATATTGGGCTGGAAGTGATTCATAAAGAAAGAGCACTCCAGGATGTTGTTTCAGTTTGGGGTCAACCACGACTTCATGGAAAATATGGAAGAAGTCCAATATTTCTCTTAGCACAACAAAAGAAGAGTACATTGCAACATATTCTGCCAATTGTGAAGCCACATGGCTTTGGAAGTTGTATATAGGTCTGTTCGATCTGGATATGGAAGCTACCATGATTCTATGTGATAACCAAAGTTTCATAAATATGACATAGAACCAAGTGTTCCATGATAAGACGAAGCACATAGAGATCCAATATCATTACATTTGTGGCATGGTGCAGAAGGGAGTTGTAAATATCCAATATGTTGGCACATCGAGCAAGTTGTAGATGTGTTGACTAAGCCTCAGTCTCATGTGAAGTTTGAGTACTTCCGAGAAAAGTTTGGTGTAGTCTGAAAGGACCTCCCTCAAAATGGGGAGTGATGTTTATGATATTATGGTATTCTGACCAATAGTGGGTAGCTCAGTTAGGATTTTATATCCTAGGGGATTGATCATCCCTAGGAAGATCCCCAAGGTATGGTAAGGATGGTCTGTTAGAATACATGTGCATGTATATGCCAGTTGTGGTCAGTAGTGGCAGCTCAATTAGGATTATATATCCTAGGGAATCTTATGATTCCTGGGCAGATCTCGAAGGTCTGGTAAGGATGGTTTTTCAGAGTATCACATATGTTGTTGTTGATGCACCTACCTCATTCTGTTTCCACATATAGATGTTGATGTTCCAGTTATATTACTATGATGTTGAGAAAAACCTCTGATGATTTATAGATGTTCCAGTCAGTATTCTAGATGTTGATGATGATGTTTCCCTCTCCTCCTCTTTATTATGTTGCATTGATTCATGTAAGTAGAACACCCTTCTCATTAAGGGGGGGTGTTGAATTATTGTAACTTTGAAGAATATTATACTTATATTTGAGTCATTATTATATAGATCAAATCCCGTTTTGTGGATTGGTCAAGTCAGGTCAATATGTATTTATGTATTTTCATGGTGATATTTGTAAATTGAAACCCTAGTATTTGTAAAGTGGTTTTAGCCACTCCTAGGTAAATTCGGCCCCACCAGTGAAGAGAACCCTAGCGCCACCTCATAACTTGTATTTATATGTGAGGATGGAGCTCATTTGAAACACACACTCACTCATAATATCATACTCACTTGTGCATTGCGCATAAGAGGAAGAAGGCTAGCGAATTAGAAGAGGAGGGTGCATATGTCTTGGTCTGTATTTGGTGTCTTGTTATTAGTCTTGGCATTGTACTGGAAATCTATTATTGAAGAATTTTTTGCTGAGTTTTCTTCCTCATGAGGGTTTCCCAGGATAAAATGTTGTGTACCTTGTGATTATGTTTCTTTCAGTGATCCTCTTTATGTTGTTGTTTTAAGAAATACATTACAAGCTCATGAATTTTGAAATAACATAATAACAACAGTAAACAATTAACACTATCGGCATGGCGTTAGTTAAGGAAGATGATGAGCTCATGGAACACGTCATCTACTATCTAATTCATGTCTTGGTTGGCCCTAAACTAAAGTATTCACATGTTGAGAAGTTGATGATAGTAGCCTTTAATGTTGTTTAACATCTTCAACATTACATTTTGTTGCACAAGACGACCATTGTCACTAATGTTAATCCTTTTCAATATTTGTTGACTCTGTGAATAATTGGAGGGTAGTACAACAAGTGGATTTTTGTTATTTGGGAGTTTGATTTGTATTTTTCTTTTTCCGAATCCAAGAATCCCTTAGTCTTCGTTGACCTTATGTCTAACTTTCCAGCAGAGAAGGAGGATGACGTAGTTATTGGCGCGTTTGAGAATAGTTTCCTCATCTCTTCATCTAATTGTTGGTATGAATATATCATCATATATCCCTAGAATCTAAAGCTTCCTTCGCATTTCTTGCAAGATGATCGATGACAAATTTTCCATATGGAAAAGAACTATATGATTATTGGTGACACTTTGTATTGTTGATGGGTATATTCAATTCTTTGTCGATGTCTCAGCCATGAGGAAGACAAGTTGGTATTAAATCATTTCCACAATGGAGCATGTGGTGGTCATTTGTCTAGGTTGGAAACAATCTTTAAAGAATGCATGGACGTAGTCAAGAAACATCACCCTTTCCAAGTATTTTGTAAAAATATGCGTGCACATCAACTCTTGATTTTTTGTCATCTCACCCAGTTTTGGCTAGGGGGCATTGGTCTATCATAGTGGTTGTAGAATATTTTGCGAAGTGGAAAGAGGCCATGCCGATGTTTTCTAATGTTGGTGAAACATCAATGCTTTTCCTATTTAACCATGTTATATATAGGGTTGGGATTCCAAAGGAGATTGTCACTAACCATGGTAGTCACTTTCAAAACTGCATGATGTCATAGTTAGCATCAAAACAATGTTTTGGTAGGAGAATTTGTCTCCTTAATATCCCCAGGTGAATAGTCAGGTTGAATCTATTAATAAATCCTCGAAAACCATTTTTCAAAGAAGTGTCAACATGATAAAATCAAATTGGCATTTGATATTATACCCAACATCATGGGCGTATTGAACCTCAGTCAGAACTGCAATAGGCTTCTCACCTTTTCAAATCGTTCATGGGGTAGACACATTTTTTCCTATTGAATGTGAGATCCCTTCACTTAGGTATAGAGATCCTCCTTCACATGACTGAATTGGAAGATCCCTTTGTTTACTTAGAACATATTGATGAGTAACGTCGTGATTTTTATATAGAAAATGAGGCACACACGAACCATGTCAAGGCTAATTACAATAAGTCTATGCACCCAAGAGTATTCTCTGAAGGGGAATTTGTGTTGGTTTACGACCAAGACAAAGCCACCTTGGGGAAGGTAAGTTTAATCCATTGTGGCATGGCCCATTCATTGTGATCCTTTCCATGTGAAAATGATCCTATAAGCTTGAATATATTGAAGGGAATGTTCTTCCGGATCCCAGAAATGGGCTCTACCTTAAAAAATATTATGCTTAAGTTGTCATGCCTAGGCATCCTTCTTGTAAATTTTGTACATTGTTGTATTTATTGGTAGCATATATATATATTTTTGTTAGCGGTTATTATGGTGCTTCTTATTAGTGGGAATATGTCACTTGATTATTTGACATTTGTATGATTCGTCGATGGTGCCATCCATCACACTTGTAACTTGGATTTCTTCTCTTGGGTGATTGATTCACCCACGGGTCAATTGGTTTCCTAAGGATGTGCTTGTCTTAATCCTTCCACCAATAAGGTGGCCGAGCATAGCATTTTTATCGAACTTCTTCATGATTCCATTGAGAATCAAATTTGTTCCTTATAATTTTGTTTAGACACTCAGTTGGTAGTATATCCTAGATGAATGTCGAATATCGTGTTTTCAAAACTATGCTACATCATCGTTTCCTATTGGTACGTTTTTTGGAGAATTTTTTCGATCATATTACTTATGTCCATGTTCCAAGAATTTATAATTCTTTAAGTGATGCATTTGCTAACTACATGTTAGATTGGAATCTATATCATTCATGTTGAAACAGAAGCACACAAAAATTGTGTTTGTATATAATCAAATCATATGCACATTAGAACTAAGACAAAATTATCATATGTATATATATGTCATTATCACAGTTCATCAAGTACAAAAGTGGATTATGTTCCAAAAAATGATTTTCTCCTCAATTGTCCTCTATACGGACCGAGAATACAAAAAATATACATGATCTCTAAATCATGATCTTGAGGGACATATCCTTCCCTCAACATGTCTCTCATAATAGAAAATGGCATTGGCTAGACGCCAAAAGAGCCTCACCCAAGCCCATGGTACTCCAGAGTCCAACTACATGTTGTTGCATGTGCTCTGACAAATCTTCGACATGTCTCTTGGTATCGTGTGCACCAATCTATATAGATTCCTCTGGATGTTATCTAATACTCAATCAGAATATCAACATGGTTGGCCATCACAACCACATCAAACATGTATAGGAAATCCATCAGGACACCTCAGTCCCACATCTGTATGATCAGAAAATCATATTATTATGTTGATCCACACAACGTTTTTGTCTTTTTTTATCATAAAAATATAAAAATGAAATAAGTTAAAAGGAAAAACATTGTTTATTGATATCTCCATAGGCACTATTAAGAGGGCTAGCCATCTATGGTTCATTACGATAATCGATCCATGCATAAGGATAATCCTCGATCACAACCACTTATCACTCCCACCAAGCAAATAATGCATCATCCCATAGATAACCTAGATGTCCTCCCCCCTTCTTGTGAAGTACCTTGGTCCACTGGTCCATTGCGCCATCTCTAAAAAAAATGTGAATTGATTTTCACTTTTGGACTCATCATGGGTACTATCTCAAAGAAAACGAAACCCAAGAGGCTTCCAAAGTCGAAGTTCTTCATTTTTCCATGCTTGTATCCTATTAACAAGGACTTGATGCATCTCAGAAGTGTGGTACTCCAATCATATTGTATAGGCCTCAAGAATTCTCATGCATAATACATCATTGTCCTTGATGCTTGATGTAATGAGGCATATCTCGCAATTTGATAAATCGTCAACACAATGATTTTTAAAACCAATGTGTTTTATCTTCCTTATCGAGAGTCAACTCCCAACTTTCTGTGTCTCAGTTGAGTAATATAGAGCGATGTATTCATTGATTTTTAAACCAATGGATCCTTTTCCCTTCAATTTCACCACATCCCCTCAACAAGGTAGCTTGATAAGGAAATATATGTCCTTCGTTTTGATTCTTAGTGATTTCTCCCTAATCATAAAAGCATCTTCTTCAGTTTTTGAGTAATCAATCAGAGTTTCAACCAATATTCATTGTGCTCTAATCCCATTGCAGTGAATTTTTTTATAAATTCCACATCAATGAAGGGCTTGTTGAGCTTATGGGTCATCCATTAACTCATTATCAACTTCTCCATGTTCCCTCTCCCTCCACTCTATCACCGTCCTACAAACATCAATCATTTATTGAGTTAAATCATTGAATTTTTGGTTTTGCAAATATGTACATGAATGTCAGTTAGGATAGTAGAATCTATATGTGGATCATGTTTAGCAAGGTCGCGTACATCTTTGCATGATAATTGAAAATATTTTTACACTCAATAAATCATCAAAATCAAAAAATGCATGGATGAAATGAAAGAGGAGGAAGTAATCTCTTACCTGGTCCAAGTGGTGTTGAATTCCGAGCTCTTCACTCTGTACCGAGCCTTGAAAGTTTGAAGGATTAAAAGGGATCCCAATTCTCTTCAAATGGTAAAACATGAAATGACATGGTAAAAATGTGTCTCTCATCTATTTGAACCTATTTTTTCACCTTTTGGCTAAATTTTTACCCCCTTTTAACATTTTACATTGTTTATACTAACATAAGGGTCCTGGAGATGTTTTCTTGTGAACGTGTATTTGAGAAATATCTTTTCCAAAAATATTGTTATATTTCATGGTGCTTTTTCGACTTCTTCGACATGTATCATAATATTTACTGGCATATATGTTACGTTTAATTCCTCCTTCATTATGAATTTATCCATATTGATCACATAATTTCCTTAGGATAAAGCCCATTCATTGCGACACTATACCTTCAATTTGACTTAAAGGTATATTTTTCAAATGGTAGAGCTTACCTCTTCATGGGTGTATATTTTTCGAATGGTAGATCTTACCTCTTCATGGGTGTCCTAGTTAGCTCCTCACTAGCCGTTTTGGCACTGATGTTGCAGTTTTTTCGTACACTCGGAAGCCTTTTCTAGCCCCTCCATGACTTTGTGTTGAAGATTCATATATTCTTCTCATCTATTGCTCGCCAGTTACCCACGTGGCTTATAAAAATTTTCTATGTTAATTTCTATTGGAATTACATATTGAACGATCACAATTTTTTGGACTAATGTCAACTCAACTTGATATAATATAGCCAATTGTATATGCATTCTCAGAAAGTTATTATCCTTGCAATACTATCCATTGTGACTTGGAACCTATATCCTCGAAGGAAACTTTACCATGAGTGTCCATATCCTTCACATGATTTCCTTGAATTTAGCATAGGTATGTTCCTTGCACTTGGAACTAGTTTGCTTGCTCATGAAACTCGTTTCCTCCATTGTATCATAGCATTATTTTATTCCCCTTTCAGTCTTTATAATATGAAAAATACAAAAAAAATAAAAAAACAAAAATGAAGGATGGGAACAAGTCTAAATATTTTATATATGGTATCTACTTGTGTCTCCCTTGAATAGAACACAATATTATGAGTCGTCATTTCATTATTGGGTTTAGTAGGGCTTTAGGAGGCCCTTTTTCTCATTTTTGAGAAAAATATCCCTTGGTTGGTTATTCTTCTAGTCATATGGAGCATTTGTTGATGCATATTTTGTCACAAACATATTATAGTTTATAATCCATGTTTCCTAAGTCACATTTTGTGTCACGTCTCTATTCAAGGGAAGTTTGCTTGTGTCATCCATTCTACAAAAACCTTTGAATTTTCAAGTCATCCTTTCCATGTCAGTAAATTATTACTCAGTATCACAAATATATTTGTCTCTCACTTGTGATAGTATACAAAACCCTCATTGACTTCTTGCAAGCGGATTTTCTTTTATCGACTACAAACCATTGCTCTAATAGTATGGCCTAGAGTCGCACCCTGGGCCTATCTACATCATTGATAGGTAACCTTGCACTCAATATATGAAAAACCATTATTGGTTGTTGATTGAGAGATTTTCATTTTTTTTTATTTCAACAACCATTATCACACATAGGGATTTGTGCAATACCGTAGTTTTCATTTTACCCCATTGGTGGATTCCTCTTCTTTGTTAGTAGTCTCCATTTGGATACTTTTCAGAGAGTATCTATCGTGTTCTATTACATCGGGTGCATGTCAGAGTTGTACCATAGTTCGGTCCTTTCAATATTTTCGTGTGAGTCTTTTGAAATATTTGGCCTTCTGCTACCCCTTGTGTTGTATGATAGCGGATGCCTTAATGCATTCCATCAGATCTCTTCATATCGACGAAAACACATCTTACTCTGGGACAAGGATCTATGGTTATTGTTAGTACCTTGGGGATTGCAATCATTAGTGGTGGGTTCCCTCACTATTGAAAGTGGGAATACGTCAATGTCCCCTACTTAATATATTCTATTAGGTGTTCGACATCAACTCATTTATTCACACTTGCTATATTGTACTAGCTACCTTGACGCCCATTATCATTATTGATGGGTCATGTCATGTTTGTTAATGGTATACCTCAATGGTTGATAATCAAATAGTGTCTCACTCTATTCGAATCCAACACATTTATTCACATAGTTTAGACTCATACCACGACGAATTGTTATGAAGACTTCAGGTGAAGTACGAGCATCACATATTTTTTTATCCTAATTGACTTTGATTGTACCACTATGTTTGACATTGGTACTTGTAGAGGATCAATTTAGTTCACTCTGTTGGTTCTAGATATCCTCTATTTTGATTCTAAGACATAGCTCCACTATGTGTCCATTCGTGGCTATGATATACATGTTTGCATGGATCGCCTTTGTATTTTCTCATGGCCATGATTGCTACTTCTATATATCACATGGATCCACTATGTATAGCTTTTGTGGCCATGAACATCAATTATGCATTCATTACTCATCGATCCACATTGTACTTGATTTGGAAGCCATGGCTACATCACAATCAAGCATGGGAATGTTTGACTTAAGTAGAGAGTATCTTGTTTTTTTTTGTAGGTATTGTTTCCGAACTTAACTTCAACTATTCCTTCCCAATGTCCCCTCCACAATATCATGGATATTTGTAATGTATTTCTACCATCCGTTTCTCTTCTAACCTCACACATTAGGGGGCATCTATTATAACATCATTTGACACCATATATTCCCATGACGACTCATTGGCCTCAGTTACATCCTTTTCTTTGTTTGCAGGGGGAAAATACCGCTTTTCCTCCCTAAAAACATATTAAAAATACCCCTTTTCCTCCCTAAAAACATATTAAAAATACCATTTTTCTAGATGTACATGAATATCCTTAAATAATCTCGTGTACATATGCTCCTTGATAGTCATCAACCCATGTACATGTTTAATTGGCTCAAAAAAATAATAAATCTTGACATTTCGGGTGGAGTTGACAAATTCCCTAGGTTCTCAGCCTCCTATAGCTCATTCATAATGACTCCAACTATCAAAAGGGAGTATAAAGGAGAGCCTTGGGATGGAGAAAAAGAATATCAAAAAGATGTAGCCTTACATTTCAAGTTTCCTTATAGCCATGCAAACCCATGTTTACCTAACTTAATGAGATTGTATTTGTTGGATTACTTAGAGGGGGGGTGAATCGATAATAAAACAATTTGATCCTTTTCTCCATAAAATGCAAGTGTTATATTAATGTAGCATTATCATCCAATATTTGCAGAGTAAATAAACAATGAACAAATGAGTAATCACACACATACACAGTACACCAGTGTTTTACGTTGAAACCCAAAGCGGGAGAAAACCACATAATGATTTTTCTTATATGTCTTTAAGAATTACATCATTGGAAGCACCAACTTCCTTTCTTTTCTAGTTGCAACTAGAAGGAGGCTCCAACCCCCTAGTTTATTAGGCTACAACCTGAAGGAAACTCCTACTCCCCAATTCTCTGGGTACAACCAGAAGGAGGCTACAACCCCCTAGTTTCTCAGGCTACAACTTGAGGGAAGCTCCAACTCCGTAATTCTCTGGATACAACCAGAAGGAAGATACAACCCCTTATATTCTCCAACTACAACTGGAAGGTGGCTACAACAACCTGTCCTTTCCCCATCCAACCACCCTGACATAGAAGTAGAATGATGGAACCATTGTCACACTATCACTATGAGATATACTGATGTAAACCTGTACCAATCAACCTGTAATCAACCTGTAACAACCTGTTCCAACATGTACCTTACATCAACCTATACCTCAACCTGTACCATAAACAAATGCATCAACCATGCACCAAACCTGTACAAATAACCTGTCACAATAACCTGTTCAAACAACTTGTAATCAACCAGTACCATAAACAAGTGCATCAACCATGCACCAACCTATACCTCAATATGTACCATCAACGAGTGCATCAACCATGCACCAAATATGTACCAATCATGCATAAAATACACATACCCTATGAATCATAATTATGTACCAACATCATCAACTATACACCTCATGTATGTGCCAACGCATCAACTACTTGTCTCAACCATGTAGCCAACATGTACCTCAACCATATACCAAATACATATACCATTATAACCATCAAAATTTTTCTAGCAATACATCATGCTATCCATAACTAAATACCATAAAATCTTACATCAAACCATGTGCCATAACCTCACTTTTATGTAGCCTCAATGATGTATCATTTATAAGCCAATCATATACCAATATCACTAACAAGTGTCTCTCACAATGCACCACAAGATATGCCAATAAATCAAACTAAGTTCACTGACAACATACTTCAATAGATATACCTCAAAACCATTCTACAACAAGCCCTAAACATCCAAGAGGGAATCCAACAGATTTACAAGGAAAACCCTCAACTAGATTCATAAGTTTAAAAATTAACAGTACACATATGAAAACCATACCTTTTTCTTCTTATAGCGTTTTGTTGCCGCACTTTTTTTGTCGTGATTTTTCTGCCACACTTTTTCTGCTGTGATTTTTCTTCCGTGATTTTCCTACTGCAATTTGTTTGCCACGGTTTTTCTACCGCACTTTTTTTGCCGTGATTTTCCTGTCGCACTTTTTTTTTTGCACTTTTCTTACCACGATTTTCCTGCCGTAATTTTTCTGCTGCACTTTTCCTACCGCGCTTTTCTTGCCACACTTTTTCTGCTGCACTTTTCCTGCCACACTTTTTCTGTTGCAAATTTTCTGCCGCGATTTTTCTGTCGCACTTTTTCTGCTACACTTTTCTTTCAGCAATTTTTTTTCCGCGGTTTTCCTGCCGCACTTTTTTTGCCACAGTTTTCCTACCACACTTTTTTTGCCGCACTTTTTCTCTATCAATAATACCTGCCCAAATAAACTTTCACACAAATATATATTCAATGATATTCAAGTCTATTTTGAATGAGAGACCCTTGCCTCTTATTTATGCTTTTATGTAGCTTCCTCAAGGGGTTACCTTCTAACCATCTTAACCCACTTTCCTTATTTTAGGGTGAACCCACTTATAACCACTTGTCCACTTAACTTAACCACTTTCCATAATTAGTAATTTATCCATTAAATTTATTATTTAAATAATTTATTTTGCATCCTCTTTGACTTATAGTACACTCACCACTTCACTTTTATATCTAAATAATTTCTTCTTTGCAAACACTTTGACTACTTTGACCTGTTGGGATTCTAGATGACTCATGAGGGTTCTCCAACTTCACATGGCCATAACTCTCTAACCGTGAAGAGTTATGTGATGTTCCACATACCACCAGAAATGGCATGACATGTACTATCCATCTAGACTAGTTTTACCTACAAATATATCAAAACTCATACCATTATCCATCAAACAAACTTGGGTCCATTACCCAAACCTTTGTGCTACCGTAATTCACTACCGAACTTTCTTCAAGGGTTGGCATCAATTACAACCAACCAAATTAATCAACAATATCCCCCTTTGGAATTGTTGACAACACTCTGATGCAATACTGAATTCATGTCATGCAATATTGAATTCATATCACTAATTCTCTTCCTGTGACCATCGCTCCCCCTAGAACCATGCCTCTGTGCTCTGCATCTGACAAATCTCCCCTGCTTTGTCACCAATGGAAAAGGTATCTTTCCATCTTGGGCTACTCCCCCTAACTGAATTGTCCTTGGGGATACTCCCCATGACTGAACTCTTCTTGAAATTGATCTCCTGACCTGAACTGCCCTGTCCGAGTATCTAGCGAGGATACTCAAAGGATTCCCATGGAAGCAGTTTTGTAAAGATGTCTTCCACTTGTTCTTTTGTTCCCACATATTCAACTCTGACATTCTTCTCTGCAACTTGTTCTTGTAGAAAGTGATACTTGATTTGAATGTGCTTCGTCTTGGAGTGCACCACTGGGTTCTTTGAGATAATGATGGTGCTTGTATTATCACAATATATTGGATTGGGCTCATCATACTCAACCTGTATATCTTTCAGATTTTGTTTCATCCATAGAACCTGTGTACAACATGTTGTTGCTGCAATATATTATGGTTCGATTGTAGACAAGGATATTGATGATTGTTTCTTTCTTAGCCATGATACTAAATATTCACCCAAGTAAAACGATGCTCCACTGGTGCTTCGTCGATCATCAATGCAACCTGACCGATCTGCATTTGTGTAGGCAATAAGTGATAGATCCTTTCCTTTTGGATACCATAATCCAAACTCTTATGTTCCTTTGAGATATTTGAAAATCCTCTTCACTGCTATGACATGCGATTCCTTTGGTGTTTCGTGAAATCATGCCACCTGTCCAACTACCTGCATTACATATGGTCCAAATGTTCTCACATATAGTAAGCTACCAATCATTGAAATGTATTTCCTCTGGTCTGTAGACTTTGAATAATCATCTTTTTTCAACTTGCAACTGGTTTGCATAGGAGTGGTAACTGGTTGGCAATCTTCCATTCTGAACCTCTTTAGAATTTCTCTGATATACTTAGTTTGAGAAATAAAAATTCCTTGGTTGCTTTGACGTATCTAAAGACCCAGAAAGAAGGATAGCTCTCCAAGTAATGAAATTTCAAATTCATTATGCATATCCTTGATGTAGAGGTTGTGGTCGACACTTCCTTTTTTGAACCCTTCCTGGTGTAGATATTTATCTAGTCTAGAGTACCATGCTCTAGGAGCTTGTTTTAGACCATACAAGGCCTTCTTCAATTTGCACATGTAATCTGCGTTCTTTGACAACTGAAATCCTTCTGGTTGTTCAATCTAGACTTCTTCTTCATCTTCTGCTTCATCTTCGTAAAGTTGTTCAATTGATTCATTTTCTTCTTCCTTTAATTCTTGTCCACCTGTTTCATCAATTGTTACATTGATGCTTTCCACAACTTTGTTCAACCTCAGATTGTAACACTTATATTTTTTCCTTGTACTTGAGTAACCAACAAGTACTCATTTTTCCACACGAGAGTCAAACTTTCCCATTCTGCCATATTCTCTTTTGATGTAACATTTTCTTCCAAATACTCTGAAGTGCTTCACATTTGTTGGTCTTCCTTTCCATAGCTCGATGGGAGTTTTTTCATTGCGGTTTCTGAGAATTACTTTGTTTTGAATGTGAATTGTTGTATGCACTGCATGTGTCCAAAAAATATCTATCAATTTTGAATCCATTAGTATTGTTCGAGCCATTTCCTATGTAATTATCATCCATTATGATAATGTTACTTTCTCTATGAACCACTCTTTGAACCAATCTATGAATCCATGCTCTCTTCCACTGTCATATATATGTCCAAACCTGCTAAGTTTTCTTATGAATCCATATCTGTTCATACTATCCAAGACTCTACTGCACAACTTTCCATAATTGACCCATTTATCACTGTACTATCATGAAGTATTCACTACTACAACTGATTGTGCTTCTGCTAACTGACTGCTCTAGATCTGTTTATTCAAACTCTGCAAGTTGCTTGAAGGATGGTTCTTTGGTCTATCACAACTATCACATAGATTCCCCCTGTCTAATATTCATGTTACCTGGGAGTCTCTAAGCCAGATGGCTCAGAACAATTCATGCTCTGATGTGTATTCATCATCATCTTCATTGCTATATTCATCATCCCTCTGAGATATGAATTATTTCTTTCTTTCCATGGATTCATCTTTCACTACAATTCCTGAAAGTACAATCTCTTGAACTTGTTCCTTATTTACCTGTCCTTCTTTTCTTTCAGTTGTTTTCCAAACCTTTATGTATCTGGAATCTTTCTTTTTCTTTGTAGAATTTTCTTCATCTCGTTTTATTTCCAATCTTGCAATCTATGGGACCTGGTCTTTGTTCACCTGTTCATGTTTTCTTATCCAATCTTTCTTACATCTTATATCAGAGTTCTCTTTCATGGAAGTATCGATCATTCTTCTACAATCACTAGCTATGTGTCCATAGTCATGAAATTTGTAATATTCAATGTTACGTGGGGCCACATAGGAATTTCTTGCTTGAACATTTCTTTGATAATCCCTGCAATCTGCAACCTTATGTCCAAAGTTAGTACAATAAAAAAAATGACCATAAAATAAATTTGCATACCTGGGAGTGAATGATCTTCTTTGTGGCATAGTCCTTCTGAATTTTTTCCTTGACTGATCATGATCATGATTGAAGCTTCTTTGTGGCTTGAACATGGATGGTCTTCTTGAAAATGTATCTTCAATAGTTTTCTTAGATTCTGGTTGACCATGATTCCTTCCTTTGAGTACTTCTACATAACTCTTTCTATTTTCTTCATTCTTCTTTTCTAGCAACCTAGAGTGCTTCTCTTCATTCTCCATAACTGATGTGGATGTTTCTGTCTCTTCAACGTTCTTGTTGAGATTGACGATTTTACTTCTCAATGTGAAAACTTCTTCTTCAAGATTCTCAACCTCTTCTTCTTTCTTCATTATCTGAGACTTCATAACTTCTTTTGTTCTTTTCACTTCTTCAGGATGAATTTTTAATGTGATTATTTCTTCTACAAGTCCTTTCTCTTCTTGACCAAACTCTGCCTCAAGCTGGTTTAGATCGTTAGTTCTTTCCTTAAGATGATATGCCAATATATTCTCTCTCATTTCTGCTTCTTCCTTTTGTGCTTCTATGTTGGATTCCAAATACTTCTTTTGATATTCAAGATTTTCATCGATCTTTCTAGCTTCTTCTAGCTGAGTTCTTAAGTTCTTGATGACCTATTGGGCTTCTTAAAAAATGTGAGAACTTTCCTTTTGTTTCATCATTTTTTTCTTGAGTGACTTGTTTTCTTCTCTTAGTTCATCTAAAGAACTAATCAATTCTGCTTCATAATTTTCTTCCTTTTCAATTAGTTTTTCTGTCTCATTTCCTTCATGGCATTCTATTTCAAGATGTCCGTGTTTTTCACAATTAAAGAAAAACAACATACCTCTAGTGATTATGTAGTCTTCATCTTCTGAATTTGTTTGACATGGTGAACATAATTCTTCTTGATATGTGTGTGCATATTCTTTGGCATTTTCTGAATCTGTAATGGGTGAAGAATATATTTCATGTAACTTATCCCAAATTTCTTTGGCTGATGAACATTTACCAACCTTTTCTCTTACCATATTAGGTAATCCTTCCCAAATGAAATCCATTTCTATTTTGTTATTCTTCTTCAATTCCTTCTTGGATGCAGTCTTACCCCTTTTTGAAATATCATATCATGTAACAACTGATAGCCAAATATAATGTCCATGTTCCTGTAAAAATAATTTTGTCCTTCTGCTCCACATCTCATACTTTAAACCATTCTGAACATTAAACATTGGTACTCCATTCTCAGAATAATCCATGATCTCCTTCTAGTGGTTAAACTATTTCCTGAAGGAACTTGCTTTGATACCAATTGTTGGATTACTAAGAGGGGGCATGAATCGGTAGTAGAGAAATTTTATCCTTTTATCCAAAAAATGCAAGTGTTATATCAATGTAGTATTATCATCCAATAGTTGCAGAGTAAATAAATAATGAACAAATGAGTAATCACACACATACACAGTACACCAGTGTTTTACGTGGAAACCCAAAGAGGGAGAAAACCACAAAGTGATTTTTATTATATGTATTTAAGAATTACATTCATTGGAAGCACCAACTTCCTTTGTTTTCCAGATGTAATTGGAAGGAGGCTCCAACCCCCTAGTTTCTCAAGCTACAACTTAAAGGAAGCTCCAACTCCCCAATTCTCTGGATACAACCATAAGGAGGCTACAACCCTCTAGTTTCTCAGGCTACAACCTAAGGGAATCTCCAACTCCCCAATTCTCTGGCTACAACTAGAAGGAGGCTACAACCCCCTATGTTCTTCGGCTAAAACTGAAAGGTGTCTACAACCACCTGTCCTTGCCCCGTCCAACCGCCATGACATAGAAGTATAATGATGGTACCACTGTCACACTATCATTGTGAGATATATTGTTGTAAACCTATACCAATCAACTTGTAATCAACCTGTAACAACCTGTACCAATAACCTATGCCAACATGTACCATACATCAACTTGTACCTCAACATGTACCATAAACAAATGTATCAACCATGCACCAACCCTATACAAATAACCTGTCACAATAACATGTCCAAACAACCTGTAATCAACATGTACCATAAACAAGTGAATCAACCATGAACCAACCTGTACCATCAATGAGTGCATCAACCATGCACCAAATATGTACCAATCATGCATCAAATACACATACACTATGAATCATCAAGATGTACCAACATCATCAACTATACACCTCATGTATGTGACAACTCATCAGCTACTTGTCTCAACCATGTACCCAACATGTACCTCAACCATATACCAAATACATATACCAATATAACCATCAAAATTTCTCTAGAAATACATCATGCTATCCATAACCAAATACCATAAAACCTTACATCAAACCATGTGCCATAACCTCGCTTTTATGTAGCCTCAAGGATGTATCATTCATAAGCCAATCATATACCAATACCACTAACAACTGTCTCTCTCAATGCACCACACGATATGCCAATAAATCAAACCAAGTGCACTGACAATATACTTCAATAGATTTGCCTCAAAACCATTCTACAACAAGCCCTAAACTTCTAACAGGGCATCCAACAAATTTACAAGGAAAACCCTCAACTAGATTTATTGCCACACATTTTATTGCCGCACATTTTCTGCCACAATTTTCTTACAACACGTTTTCTGCTGCACTTTTCCTGCCGTACTTTTTATGTCGCAGTTTTCTTGCCACACTTTTTCTCTATCAATAATAGCTTCCCAAATAACCTTTCACACAAATAGATATTCAATGATATTCAAGTGTTCTTTCAATGAGAGACCCTTGCCTTTTATTTATACTTTTATGTAGCTTCCTCAAGGGGTTACCTTCTAACCATCTTAACCCACTTTCCTTATTTTAGGGTTAACCCATTTATAACCATTTGTCCACTTAACTTAACCACTTTCCATAATTAGTAAGTTCTCCATTAACTTAATTATTTAAATACTTTCTTTTGCATCCTCTTTGACTTATAGTACATGTTAACTCTCTGTAAATTCCCATAGGTTGTTAGAAGGTAGAAGAAATTTATCAAAGGTAACTTTATCCAACCACTTCGAAACTAGGATCTAGCCCTACCAGTTTCAGAGAGGGATCTCTCTGTAAGATTTAGCTATGTTTTAGGTTTCAGATATTAGGCTAGTTAAATAAATAAGACTGTGTGATTTGTTTTATAAATTGGATGAAATGTGATTTACGCATCCATTGGGCTATGGAGTCTGTTTTATAAAGTTTGAGACCAAAGAACATATTTTAAAAGGTATTTTCACAGGGAAATATAAGGCAACTGTTGGATTCTTTAGAATTAAAATGATGGACAACAGAAAAGGTGAGATAATCAATTAGAATAAAGAAGAAATTAAGAATTTCTTTATTATAACATCAGGAGACAAACAGTTAGATCTTTAAAATCTAGAAACAAAGTATACGAAGATAAATTCTGCAACTTTAACTCCTTTTAAATGACCAGATTTAGAAAACAAGATGATTACTAAGAGAGATAAACATTCAATGAAGAAGAGTAAACATCACCAACATTTAACATGCAAGAATCCTGTGAAACATCCCTTTTTATTACTGGTAGATCTCTTGAGAAAAATTACAGTGCTTACAACTTGCTAGGGCGTAAACATAAACCCTCAGTACTTCAAATTTTGAAGTATTTATAAAAAAAATTACAAACAACTCTGTCATTAATGACCAGGACGTGGTGGATTCTAAATCTATCTAACTAGATAACAAGATACAAAATTGTAGGAATTGTTGATGATTTGTCAGATTCTTCATGCTGATTTTGGGGAAGGTCGTTGGTGAATCATTCACATGACTTTGAATGCTCTGCATGCTGACTTGGATGGCACACCTCATCCCTCATTTGATCAAAGTGCACAGATCCTCCCATCTTTGCTAACTGGGAATGGTGACTTTGAGCAGTCTTCGGTAGATTTCATCCATTTCTGTATATTTGGCAAAAGTTGGCTTGGTGATGAAAATATACTTGATTTCGTGTTGGATACTGAGGTCCAGCTGCAAAGTCTCTAGAAATGCCTTGCTTGTTATTCTACCCTATATTCCTAAAAACTTGAAACCGTCCTTGGCCACTGTGGCAATCTTCTGCTTGTAGTCGGAAAGAGTCATCAACTTGTCATTTAGAACTAAAAAACTGGGAAGGCCTTTCTTATGCAAACACCAATCTTGCTGAAGAATATCTAAAATCCAATATCCATGTTCTGGACTTTCTCCTCCAGCTACAACATTAATCCTCTTTTGGTCAGAACTCTTTCAACCTCGAGGATAGTTTCTGTCCTATCTTGAATCTTCAGGTCTTCCAACTCTTCCCTAGTCTTCGAATTCAAAAACCTGATGATTTCATTCGCTTCTATGGGTATTTCCCCCAACTCTCCCTTTATCTTGTCGATGCCCTACCTGCTCCTCAACACTAGTTCATGTTGTTCAAACATAATTTGCACCATGGGCCAGATTTCATTTATGGATTTGGAGATATCCATCTGAATGTTCTCCTTGGTTTCTGCTAGTGTTTTGCCTACAACTGTTTTCTTTTGCAGCTGTTGTATTTCCTTCTTAAGATTTTCTGATGTGTGCCTCTCAGTTTTGTAGCTGGCTTGGAAAGAAGATTTAAGATTCTCGAGATTCTCTATCTCTTGCTGCAATTTTTTAATTTATGCTCCCTGTAAAGTCATCTTTTCCATTGACTTTTCAAGAGCTTCAGATGTCTCTAGGACTGTCACTAGGGTAGCTGATGGAAGTCCTACTATGGTATTTGTTGATACTGTCATTGTGCTAAATCCTGTAAGGGGGCTGCACTTAGTGGGATTACTTCCATGGGCTGTGAATTTTTTTTTTCCTTTACTAACCTTTCCAACTCTGCCTCTATCTCCTTGATCTGTGTGTTCTTCTCCATGATCAACTTCAACGTTTCTTCTTTTTTGCCTTCTGTCTCAGCTATCTCTTTGGTCTATGAGTCCTTAGTGGCTAGCAATTTTAGTTGTCTCCTCAAGGATGCTATGTCAGCATTCTTTTTCTTTAGTAGCTCCTTAGATGCTTTTACATTTGAGGGATCATACCAGATTTTTACCACTGGCTCCTCCAAATACTTGATCCTATTGTCTTTTGCAAAGGAAGACACTTTATCTAGCTTTAATTGAGTCTGAACATTGTTCAGAGAAACATGTAATTTTGCAACAGTTGTGGAAGCGTTTGCCAATGTTGAGAAAACCATTTCCCCAGTCTATCTGTGCAAATCCATCTAATCAGTTGGATGTACTTGCTTGGCGTGAAACTTAAGTTTTGGCCTTTTGTAATCAGTGATTTCCTTTGGATGAGGCACTTGTGCCTGCAGAAATGCCATGTGCATTATCCCTTTTTCTGTATCAAAAGCAGAGAGAAATCTATGTTGTGTTGTTGATGTCTGTTTCCATAACTGAGCATAGGTGTGACTTGTCAGCATCTCGTTCTTCTTCTTGATTAAATCATACTTTTCAAAAATACTCAGTTTTGTAGATCCTGGTGGAGGTTGGGTGATCATAGTGGTATTAATCTGCTTCTTTGAGGAATAAGTAGACATCATCTGATGGCTTCTTGAGAAAGGTGATGAGTTCTCTCCCTCAACTACTGTGGTAGAATGGGTCTCTTCCTCTCCAGACCTGTCAGTAGTGTGAGTAGTTTTAGGCCTTTTCTTGTACACCTAGAAATTATTTGCTGACACTTCAGTGAATGGAGGTGAGAGGTCCTTTCTGGTTCTTTTCTCCTTGGGTATCTATGGTGTAGTGGTTTGGGAAATCATGGTTGGAGAATATTGTTGTTTAGTGTCTTCCAGAGTGTTCACCTCCCACTCTTTTTGGTTCACAAATTTCTCTATCTATGGTTTGGGTGCATGAACATATGGGGAGATTTTATTCTTTGATCTCATCTCTGCAATAATCACACACGGATCGTAGTGCTAAAGGAAACTGATTCCAAACTTCATTTCCTTTAGTAGCTTGTCTGCCTCTTCCCCTATAGCTTGACTATTGCAGATAAATGATCATATCTTCCCTTTAATTATCATCTGTTGCTAATTCTTCAAAGGTACAAAATGTATGTCGTCTGAATTGATCATTTTCCTAATGTATTCCAAGGTGAATATCCTAACAGGTACATATCTGGGAAGTTTATAAGGAGCCAGTTCACATCCATAAATTCTGATTTCCGTGTGATTCTAACATAGATACCAGTCTCCAGTCTTGGCGAGGTTCGAGAGGTGTAAAATTATTTGGATCTCCTCATTTATCCTCGACTCTTGTCTACCACCGAGCATGCTTACCACTGGGTGGTAAAACTTCTCAATAAATTGCTTGAAATTAAACTCTGTGGAGTTTTTTCTAAGTAATGAAGTCCAAGAGGTGACACACTGAGGTTTTCCATCCTGGTCCATTTTATGCATGGGGAATAAGAACTTATTTGGTTGAAAGAACAAGAACATGTAAGCTATTATTGAAGAATACCAGAACATGCCCTCTACGGGAAATTTGAAAAGTTGCTCATGCATGTTCTCGGCTAGAAACTGTTGTAGTTGAAATGGGTGGTGGCTTTTTATTCGGCAAAGAAAATGGATAGGAAACCCAAGATGGGCTCGTCTACCCATTCCTCTGAGAAATAACCGAAAAGACAACATAATGATGAAATGATTTGGTTACCCTTTTCTGAAAACATGGAGGAATGGTAAGGGGGATTTTTCTTGGGGAATTGGGCATACTATGGGAGGAAAAGATAAAGAATTGCGCTTTCTGGAGAAAAGACAGATTCTTGTACATTTTCGTTAGAACTTCAATGGTGAAAGGAGAGGGGGATTCGACTCTAGATATTTGCATCATCTGGTCAATGTCCTTGGGTGTGATAGTGAAAAGGGTTTCTCCGTATGATGAAACAATGGCTCTCTGATCGGGGAGGTAATGCGCTTGGCACTTGAGGGTGAACTCAAGAAAATGGTGGATTTGGTAAAAAAGGATACAATGGGAGATTGGACTCCCAGAGTCCAATCTCGTCACTTTGATCTAGGAAGGTGTCCCTAAAACATGAATGCAATTCAGCAAAATCGAATCAATACCTGGTCTCTAAGATCAGGTATTCTTTGTCAGCTAGTGGAATCCGGTCGAGATCGATAGGAGGCGAGAGGAATGGATTTTCCTCGACCTCCGATCTCTTAGATTTTGGCACCATCAGTTCAACTCGTACCTGCAAACTGAAACAAAAATGTTAGTGGATCATTGGTTTTATCTTGATTACTGGCTGAAAATGCCGGGGGGGAAAGAGCTTCTGGTATGAGAGAAATGTGAATAGTGTGATAATGGCAGAGACGAGAATAAATTTCGGCAAATAGGTATTCATTGGGCACGGGGGACAGGTCAGAAAGCTAATAGATATGTTAGCCTGTATTAATTGGCCAACGAATAACTTGGGTATGATGTGGAAAATAAAGGACGGGTGATGAGTGTGCTAGGATAATGTGGAGGGCGTTGACTGGAGGATAGGAGAATGGGATATGACATGTGATAGGTGAATGGAGGGGAATACGCTGGTAGATTAATCAGACAAGACTTATGAGAGGAGGTAGTGGAGTGTGACATCACGAGACGGTGGGATAATGGAGAATGATGTTATGAGGCGGGGGTGGTATAGCAATGTTGGTATGGAAGTATGTCGGGGGGGGGTAGGAAGTAAATGGTTTAGAGAGAGGGGGGTCTGACGTAATGGATTTGCGCCACTTTAGGATGGGGCTTGCCATGAAAACTTCCCATATCGGACCTCCCCTCCACCGTTAAAGGTAGAACGGTCGAGGGGGTCTAGAATCTCTTGTCGATCGCAGATCTTAGCGTTGTTTTCTAAGATGTTGATCTCGACACACACTTTAATCATGGAGCGCGTAGAATATTATTTGCAGAAACTTAGGATAACACGTATTTTATGGGTTTTTAACACCATTTCCTCTTATTTTGATCACCAAGGGGCTAGAAAACATTATTCACACATCAAAACCAAGAATCGCGACCATCATTAGGCTTGTTTTATTGAAATAAACCAACTAACCTATGTTCTATCCTACTTACCTACCACGTTTAGCCCATATTAGACTGTTGGGCTAAGAAATTACTCAATCCTAGGGCTATTTAATCAAGTTTAGACATTTTGATCAAATTTATTCACTAACTAACCTATCTACTTAGCTAAGATTAAACAGTTTAACCAAGATTTATTCACTAACCCTATCCAGATAAATTCAAAAAGACTTGGCCATGGTTAACCTTTATGGATCAAGTAATTATTATTGCATGGGGTTTTCATCCTTTTCTTTTATACCCTCTTTTTACATTTTTTTCTTTTTCTTTTTCCTTCTTTTCTTTTCTTTTCTTTTCTTTGCAAATCATTTGCAGAATGAAACATTATTTGCAACCCAAAAAACACTAAAGGGATAAAATTTCAGTCACTAGTTGATCTTATGAATTATAGGGTTATAACATTGGCTCCACCTGGGGATGGTACTCTCCTTGTGAAGTGCCAAGAATCTTGCTTCCTGATGTCCTGAAAGATTTTCTCCAGAGCTTCTTCTGCTATTTGATTTGTTTTATTTTTAATTTTTTGGTGACATTGTCCAGTGGCTTAGGGCCTTCTTTGCGGGCTTCAACCATCTGATCAACGTCACCCAATCATAAACTGCAAGTAAAATAAATGGTTTGTACAATGGAAATGGGTGGCAAGGGCCTTTATTGGGGTGGTGAATAATGCTTCAACATCCTGCCATTCACAGGTCTGTAGGGATGATTTTAAGGATGGAAATTTGTTTTAAAATGTAGAAACTTTGGTGAATCTTACTAATCCTTCATATGCCAACTATAAATGTTTGGCGATATTTTTGTAAAAATATTCAAATTTATAAGGATTTTATATAGTTTTTATAATTTTTTGGTGATTTTTAAGGTAAAATCATTTTATCCTATAGAATTTAGGCGAATCATTTTTAAAATAGCGAATCTCGTTTTTGGAAAAACCATGGAAAATTAGCTGATGAGCGAAATTTGGCTCCTAGAATCATCCATGCAGGTCTTCTTGGCAGGTCTGTCCCATCACTATTCTTGAGAAGAAAAGCATTATTTCCTCAAAATGCCTGAATAATGTAAGGGCCCTTCCATAAGATATCGAACTTTCCATGTTTACCCTTATATTCATTCTTAGAATCCCACTTCAGTACCAAGTCACCTAAGTCAAAATCATCTTCTTTAGTTCTTCTGTCAAAAATATTTTTGATGTTTTCCTGGATGACTTGAGTTTTGTTGTATACTTCTTCCCTGGACTACTACAAATGGATCATTTGATTTATTCTCCTTTGGGAATCATTTGATTCAACTTGCATCTCTTGCAACAATTTCATGACAGGGACCCCCAAAGAGGTAGGGAAAACTGCTTTAGTGCCATAAACCAACTGGTATGGAGACATACCAATTGATCTTTTGGTGGTCAATCTGTCAGCCCAAAGTGTAAAAACCAGCTTATTATGCCAGGACTTCTTGTTTTCTTGCAACATCTTCTTAATGATATTCATCTTAGTTTTATTAGAGGACTCATCTAGCCCATTTACCTAAGGGTAATAAGATGTGGAGTGTCCCAGAGTAATGTGATACTGGCTACAAAAATCTATAATCTTTTTGGATCGGAAGGTTGCTGCATTGTCAGTTATGATTTTTCTAGGACATCCAAAACAAGACAAAATGTAATTTTCCAGAAATTTAATGACGACAGAGTCAGTGGCTTTCCTACATGGTACAACTTTGATCCACTTTGTGAAGTAGTCTGTAGAAGTGAGGATCCACCTGTATTGGCCCGAAGAAGGAGGGTGTATCTCTCCGATGAATTCCAAACCACATTGTTGGAATGGAGCTTCAACTGAGGTGGGTTTCAGGGGCAAAGGCATGAGCTTATTTTTACCTTCAAAAACTTGGCATTTATGGCATGAGGTGACTTTTTGATGTACATCAGCAAACAATGTGGGCCAGTAAAACCTAGCTTTGATAATTTTGTTAGTCGTAGTCTTCCAACTCAGATGCCCACCACAGTCTCCTACATGAAAACCCTGCAGAACCTTGTTAGCTTCGTCTTTTAACAGGTAATTAAGAAAAATACCTCTAAGATCTTTCCAATAAAGGTTACCTTCTAGAATACAAAATTTCAATGCTTTTATCTTCAAAAACCTAGCTTTAGTTTTAGTTAGACTAGGGGGAGCTTGTAAATTATGCAGGACAAATATGAGGTCTGCATACCATGGAGTGTTTAGGAATACCTCTTTTATGCTTGGAGTCTCCTGCTCTCCTTGCTCATCTACTGCAACCAAGAAATTAATATCTAAAGAATGGAAATTGGATTCAGCCATCAACTTTTCTAGACCCTGACCTTTGATCAGTTTAGTAGGTTTAATATCTATATCATATTCTATAATAATAACAATCCACTTTCCTCTCCTACCATCCGGATTGTCCTGAGTCAGGATATCTTTTACCACTGCATTTATAACATAAGAAATTATGTGTGAGTGGAGAATATAGACTCCAAAATCCTTTATGGATTTCACCAAGGCGAAAGCTTATTTCTCCATTATTTTATAATTTAGCGCAACATCTCTCAAGGATTTGTTGAAAAAGGTTATGGGTTGTTCATAACCTTCAATGTTTTTCTACAATAGCACTGTTGCGATGGTGTGCTCAGACACAAAAGAGAAAAGGTAAAAGTCTTTGGTGTAGTCTGGACTGATCAAAACTGGAGCTTGTGTGAGTGCATGCTTTACCTGCTCAAATGATTGTTTGGATTTAGTGTTCCATCTAATTTTCGTGTCTTTTTCCAACATATTTTTGATGTTCCTGAGAAGCTCAACTAGATTTGGTATGAATCTTCTCAAGAAGTTTATTTTGCCAATGAATGATTGCAACTCTTTAATGTTCCTAGGGTGTTCCACTTTTTGGATGGCCTCTATTCTACTGGGATCTATTTTTATTCCGTCTTTAGAGATTATGTGTCCCAACAACTTGACCTCCTCCAAACCAAAAAATATTTTCTTGGGATTCAAAGAAATCCCAAATTTTCTGCACTTCTCAAATACTCACCTGAGATGTTGTAAATGTTCCTCGTCAGATTTGGAGTAAAATGTCACATCATCTAGATAAATGACTATAAACCTACCAATCTCCTCTACAAAAGCAATGTCCATTGCTCTTTGGAAAATGACACCAGCATTCATCAAGCCAAATGGCATCTTCACATACATGAAGGTTCCAAAGGGTGTGGTAAAAGTTGTTTTCTCCTGATCATCTAGGTGAACGAGAACCTGGTTATAGCCCGAGAAACCGTCTAGTAAAGAAATCTTGCTAGCCCCAACTACCTTTTGCAATATGTGGTCCATTTTAGGGAAAGGGTAATTGTCTTTGAGGGAGACCTTATTAAGGTTTCAGAAATCAATGCAAAGCTTGATTTCACCAGTCTTCTTTCTGGTAGGAACCCAATTAGAAACCCATTTGGAAAATCTTAAGGGAACTATGATTTTGGCATCATACATATTTTTAATCTCTTTTTCTATTAGGGGAAGTAACTTAGGATTGATTCTCCTAATTTTCTGTCTGAAAGGTTTGTGTTCCTCTTTTATCGAATCATATGCTGTATGGTACTTGTGTCGTAAGATTTCAAATCCTCATAACCCCAAGCAAACATGTCTACATATTCCTTAAACAGTTCAATGTATTTGAGTTTCTGCTCAGAGGGTAAAGTTTTGGAAAGTTTTATCATCTTAGGATTCTCCTCTGTTCCTATGTTACATTCTTCGACCTCTTTACCACTAGCTTCAATTTTGGGTTTTTTCGCTACGTCGTTAAAATCAAACAAGTCTTCTAACAGAACTAAACCTCTAGGTAACACACTATTTTTTAAATGAAAAATATCAGAATCTACTTCATTTTCATTCAATTCATCTGAATCTACTTTACTCACACCACCATTATCAAAAGCAGATTTATTTACATTATCATCATCATTTTCTAAGTCTATATTTGTACATTCGAAATCATTTTTACACTGTAGAAAATATTCAATTTGATTGTCATTCCCAAATACCTACTAGTATCTGATGTTGTCTGGGACAGTTGGTCTACACTTCACCTCTATGATGTATTAGTGAGTGGGATGGAAAGTTATCTTGCAAGTAGCTACCGACGTAGCCAGTCCGTCTACTAATATGTTATGTCCCCTGGGCATCACCTGCAAATCGATTTCTGTGAAACATTGAAGGGCATCCAAGGAAGCATTCCTATAAGCTCTAATTTTGGGATGTTTTTCTGCATACTCACCTTTAATTTGTTTGATAATCAGTTAAGAATCACCTCTTACCATAATTTGTTTGGCACCAACCTTCTTCAGTAGTTTTAGGCTGAGCATCAAAGCTTCATACTTAGCTATGTTGTTGGTGTACTGAAAATTCAATTTGTAAGAGTGGCTCTCTGAATACCTCGATCTATGATTGTGCAACCAAACTCCAGCTCCAGCTCCCTCCTTGCTCACAGTTCTATCAAAATCCATGCTCCAAAAATCTGTTGGCAGTTCCTCACTTTCTACAGTTGCAGTATTTCTTACCTCAATGATTTCTTTGTCTTCCTTCGGATCAGGTGTATCATCTTCCAGCTGAGCAATTTGTCCTTCCAGGTCACCATCATTATACAAAATGAAGGAATCTAGATCAGAGCATGTAGATTATAGTGGGTAGTTATGTGGCTTTTCAGACTACTAACCATGTATTTCATCAAAGTCTCCTTGTACAACTTTCTTTGTTGTCCAAATACCGAGACTGTGGAATAAGACATATCTAACTACAAGGTGCCTTTCAACTTGGCCCCCTAAGACCTGGATAGAAACATACCATATTTCGGGGGGATGTCTGTAACCACAAAATCCATAACCATGCTTTTTGTTGGGATTTGAACCAGAGTGATACATAGAGCTTTAATCAACCTTATGCATCTGACCTTGCTAGAGTCAAAAGAATGCAAATCCTTGTAAGGTCTGGTGACCTCGAGTCCCAACTTCTCCATCATAGCTTTGGGCATCAGGTTGTGAGAGGCACCTGAATCCAACATAGCATTATGTAAAATCAAGTTGTGGATATTAAGGCTGATGTAGAAAGGGGGAACAACATTGGTATTAGTTTGACCATCAACTTCAGGGCCAAACATGAGCTCAAGTTGATCATCAGTAAGATTTACTGTGTCCGAATGTTTTGTTGATCCGATAGTCAAGGCTTTCAGACCTATCTCTGGCTCGATGTTCAATGCTTTAATCACCTACGACCTGTAAGCATTCTTACTCATCAGCTTGGAAAGGGGAATGGGAATCTTCAATTTAGCTAGTTCCCCTTCAAGGCTGAAAGTAGTGGAAGCTTTGCTTAGGCTCTGCATTTCTGATTTGTCTACCATAGTCTTATGGGCAGAAGCACTTGGTTGACTATTTAATGAAACCTCAGTCTGATTTGATATTTGTAAAATTGTAGGGTTTCTTTTTGCAGGAAATTCAACATTACTCATCTCAGGTACTTTCTTGGGAGAGATCTCCGAGGTTTTCTTGGTCTCGACTGTTTTCTTCGTTTTGGTAGCCTTTTTTGTCTCAGCAGATTTCCTTGGAGGATTTCCATTCGTCTTTTTGTTTCTCAGGTTGTACTGCCTGTGTATCTCCATTATGGAATTTTAAAATACCTGTTGTTTTGTTTCCTCTGCTTCCTTATTTACATCTGTTTGCAAAAGAATAAAAATCTCTTGCTCTTCCTGAGTGAGAAATATGGATTCATCATCGTGAACTCCCATGAGGTTTATATGAGTATCATCCAATTATTCGATTATTTCCTCACCTTCGTCAGCGTAATTTTCCTGAAGGGGTGGTATGATTTTCTGATCAGGACCCCTCTGTTCTCTTTGATCCCTAAGATCTCTCTACCTGATTTGGGTGGGATTTCTTCTAAAGTTCGGATTTTGAATATGAGGAGCAAATTGGTTTTCCCTGGGTGGATTTTTTTCGACTATAGTAAGTCTCTCCATCATCCTCTCCATATCTATGTCTAAGGAATCAAATTTGGTATCTAAAGAGGAAGTGGAAGGCTCCTCTTTAATCGTGACCCTTCTTTATGTCCACTGCCTGGCTCTTCTGGCCAACAGGCTGGCTTCTATGCTTACTGCACTTTTTTGCATGTTTTCCAGAGTAGCAAAATTTCTTTCCCTTAACTGATATGACATATCAACATCAAAAGCATCGGGGAATTTTATTAATGCCAAACCCTGAGGCGGTTTGATATCAACTAGAATTGCATTGTACAGATTGTTGAAGCGGGTGCAGTAGTCTTGCACTATCTCTCCTTGGTTCCTTCTGATGTTTTTGTATTCTAAAAAGATCTGGAGAGGATTTTTATTTACCTCCCATTTGTCGAGAAAACTTCTTTGAAAAGTGGTAAGGTCAACTACAATAGCAGGACATAAGGCTTTGAACCATTTCTTAACATCCCTAGTCAAAATCTATGTGAAAAGTCTCATTTGAAAGTTAGCTTCATCTACTTCTTGCAAATCAAAATAGTCATTCATTTTGTCAACATGTTGTTGTGCATTAAGAGGCCCAGTGCCATCAAACTAAGGAATTCTTGTTTGATAGTCCTGGGGCATGGCGTGTAAAGGAGAGGCAAACACAAAGGATCATATCGGGCTTCCATGATAGGTGGAGGAGGTTGAACAACAACTTGGGTGATTGGAGGGGAAGTGACAAAAGTTATGGAGGATGAAGGGTTGGAAGCAACGGAGTGAGTTGTTTGAGGTTTAATAGAAGTTGCAGCAATAGTTAAGGAATAAAGTTCAACTAACTACTGGAATTGAGCTTGGTATAAGGCTTGATTAAGGTTTTCTACCAAATTTTCTAACTTGTCAAATTCCTGAAGAAATCGTTGATCAACGTCTGCCCTGGGAGAAAGTATTTCAGAGGTCCTGGGTTGCAGGATGGCTTGATCTAAGACTGTGTCACTAACAAAGCTGTCAGATTTTGTTCTAAAAAGTATTTGTTCAAAAGATATGTCAAACTTGAGATCCTGAAGGGCAACAAGCTTCTCTGGAAGAGAAGGGGACCTATGAATGGGGATTGTGACTCCTGGAACCTTCTACATCGCTTTTCTTTCTAAGTAGTTTTCTAGGATTGTCTATTTCTATTGCGGGTTCTGTATCTGGGTGAGATCTAGTGTAAGATATTTTAGGAGCCAGAGTTTTGAATTTTAATGGATCTAAATTGATATGTACAAACTTTTAACAACCTCTGAACATTATCTCTTTATTGGTTTAGACTTTGTGATTAGTTCAGAAATAAAGTTCTCTTTGTCTAGGGAAAATAAATCATGGGATTGAAAGTTTGTTTAGTTCCCCAGTATGGTCGCCAGTATGTTAACGCTCTGTAAATTCCTAGAGGTTTTCAGGAGGTAGAAGAAATTTATCAGAGGTAACTTTATCCAACCACTTCGAAACTAGGATCTAGCCCTGCTAGTTTTAGAGAGGGATCTCTCTATAAGATTTAGCTATGTTTCAAGTTTCAGATATTAGGCTAGTTTAATAAATAAGACTGTGTGATTTGTTTTATAAATTGGCTGAAATGTGATTTATGCATCCATTGGGATATGGGGTCTGTTTTATAAAGTTTGAGACCAAAGAACAGATTTTAAAAGGTATTTTCACAGGGAAGGATAATGAACCTGTTGGATTCTTTAGAATTAAAATGATGGACAACAGTAAAGGTGAGATAATCAATTAGAATAAAGAAGAAATTAAGAATTCTTTTATTATAACATCATAACACAAACACTTAGATCTTTAAAAGCCAGAAACAGAGTATACAAAGACAAATTCTACAACTTTAACTCCTTTTAAATGATCATATTTAGAAAACAAGATGATTACTAAGAGAGATAAACATTCAATGAAGAAGAGTAAAAATCACCAACAATTAACATGCAGGAATCCTGTGAAACGTCCCTTTTTATTACTAGTAGATCTCTTGAGAAAAATTACAATGCTTACAACTTGCTAGGGCTTAAAGATCAACCCACATTACTTCGAAGTTTGAAGTATTTATAACAAAAATTACAAACAACCCTATAATTAATGATCAGGACATGGTGGATTCTAAATCTAACTAACTAGATAAAAAGATACAAAATTGTAGGAATTGTTGATGATCTGTCAGATTCTTCATGCCAATTTTGGGGAAGGTCATTGGTGAATCATTCACGTGACTTTGACTACTCTACATTTTGACTTGGATGGAACACCTCATCCCTTATTCGATCAAAGTGCACAGATCCTCCCATCTTTGTTGACTGGGAATGTTGACTTTGAGAAGTCTTCGGTAGATTTCATCCATTTCTGTATATTTGGAAAAAGTCAACTTGGTGATGAAAATATACTTGATTTCTTGTTGCATACTGAGGTCCAGCTGCAAAGTCTCTAGAAATGCATTTCCTATTATACTACTCTGTATTCCTAAAAAATTGGAACTGTCCTTGCCCACCGTGGAAATCTTCTGCTTGTAGTCGAAAAGAGTCACCAACTTGTCATTTAGAACCAGAAAACTGGGAAGGCCTTTCTTCTGCAACACATCACTCTTGCTAAAGAATCTTTGAACTCCGACATCCATGTTCTGGAATTTCTTTTCCAGCTGCAACATTAATCCTCTTTTGGTCAGAACTCTTTTAACCTCGAGGATAGTTTCTATCCTATATTGAATCTTCAGGTCTTCCAACTCTTCCCTAGTCTTCGAATTCATAAACCTAATGATTTCATTCACTTCGGCGGGAATTTCCCCCAGCTCTCCCTTTATCTTGTCAATGGCCTGCCTTCTCCTCAACACCAGTTCATGTTGTTCAAACATAATTTGCACCATGGGCCAGATTTCATTTATGGATTTGGAGATATCCATCCAAACGTTCTCCTTGGCTTCTACTAGTGTTTTGTCTGCAACTGTTTTCTTTTGCAGTTGCTAGATTTCCTTCTTAAGATTTTTTGATGTGTGACTCTCAGTGTTGTAGCTAGCTTGAAAAGAAGATTTAAGATTTTGGAGAATCTCTATCTCTTGCTACAATTTTTTAATTTATGCTCCCTGTAAGGTCATCTTTTCCATTGACTTTGCAAGAGCTTCAGATGTCTCTAGGACTATCATTGGGCAGCTGATGGAAGTTCTGCTGTGGTAGTTGTTGATACTGTCACTGTGCTAACTACTGTGAGGAGGACTACACTCAGTGGGATTACTTTCATGGGCTATGAATGTTCCTTTTCCTTTACTAACCTTTCCAACTCTTCCTCCATCTCCTTGATCTGTGCATTATGCTCCATGATCAAATTCAACATTTCTTCTTTTTGGCCTTCTGTATCAGCTATCTCCTTGGTCTGTGAGTCCTAATTGGCTGGAAATTTTAGTTGTCTCCTCAAGGATACTATGTCAGCATTCTTTTTCTTTAGTAACTCCTCAATTGCTTTTACATTTGAGGGATCATACCCAATTTTTAGCACCAGCTCCTCCAAAGACTTGATCCTGTTGTATTTTGCAAAGGAAGTCACTTTCTCCAGCTTTAATTGAGTCTAAAAATTGTTCAGAGAAACCTGTAATTTTGCAGCGGTTGTGGAAGCGTTTTCCAATGTTGAGAAAACCATTTCCCTAGTCTATCTATGCAAATCCATATGATCAACTCGATGTACTTGCTTGGCGTCAAACTCAAGTGTTGACCTTTTGTAATCAGTGATTTCCTTTGGATGAGGAACATGTGCTTGCAGAAACGCCATGTGCATTCTTCCTTTTTCTGTATCAAAAGAAGAGAGCAATCTATGATGTGTTGTTTCCAGAACTGAGCATAGGTGTGACTTGTCATCATCTCGTTCTTCTTCTTGATTAAATCATAATTTTAAAAAATAATCAGTTTTGCAGATCCTGGTGGATGCTGGGTGATCACAGTGGTATCAGTTTTCTTCTTTGTGGAAGAAGTAGACATCATCTGATGGCTACTTGAGAAAGGTGATGAGTTCTCTCCCTCAGCTACTATGGTAGACTGGGTCTCTCCCTCTCTATACCTATCAGTAGTGTGAGTGGTTTTAGGCCTATTCTTGTACACCTGGAAATCCTTTGCTGACACGTCAGTGACTGAAGGCGAGTCATCCTTTCTGGGTATTTTCTCCTTGGGTATCTATGGTGTAGTGATTTGTGAAATCATGGATGGAGGATATTGTTGTTTAGTGTCTTCCAGAGTGTTCACCTCCCACTCTGTTTGGTTCACAAATTTCTCAATCTCTGGTTTGGGTGCATGAACATATGGGGAAATTTTATTCTTCGATCTCATCTCTGCAATAATCCCACACAGATTGTAGTTCCAAAGGAAACTAATGCCAAACTTTATTTCCTTTAGTAGCTTGTCTTCCTCTTCCCCGACAGCTCGACTATTGTAGATAAAGGATACTATATTCCCTTTAATTCTCAACTGTTGCTTCTTCTTCAAAGCTACAAAATGTATGTCATTTGAATTGATCATTTTCCTGATGTATTCCAAGGTGAATATTCTAACAGGTACATATCTGGGAAATTTATAAGGAGCTAACTCACATCCATAAATTTTGATTTCCGTGTGATTCTGATACAAATACCAGTATCCAGTCTTGGAGAGGTCTAAGAGGTGTAAAATTCTTTGGATCTCCTCATTTATCCTCATCTCTTGTCTACCACTGAGCATGCTTACCACTGGGTGGTGAAATTTCTCAATAAATTGATTGAAAATAAACTCCATGGAGTTTTTTCTGAGTAATGAAGTCCAAGTGGTGACAGGCTGAGGTTTGTTGTCCTGGTCCATTTTCTGGATGGGGAATAAAAACTTATCTTCTTGAAATAACATGAACATGTAAGCCAGTATTGAAGAATACCAGAACATGCCCTCTGTGCGAAAATTGAAAAGTTTCTTATGCATGTTCTCAGCTAGAAAACTGTTGTAGTTGAACTGGGTGGTGGCTTTTTCTTCGGCAGATAAAATGGATAGGAAAACCAAGATGGGCTCATCCACCCATTCGTTTGAGAAATAACCGAGAAGAGAAAATAACGATGAAATGATTTGGTTACCCTTTTCTGAAAACATGGAGGAATGGTAAGGGGGATTTTTCTTAGGGAATTGGGGATCCTGTGGGAGGAAAATCTCGAAAATCTGCGTTCTTTAGGGAAAAGACAGATTTTGGTACATTTCCATTAGAACTTCAATGGTGAAAGGAGAGGGGGATTCGTCTCTAGATATTTGAATCATCTGATCAATGGCCTTGCGTGTGATAGTGAAAAGGGTTTCTCTAGATGATGAAACGATGGCTCTCTGATCGGGGAGGTAATGCGCCTGGAACTTGAGGGAGAACTCAATAAAATGGTGGATTTGGGGTAAAATATATACTAGGAGATTGGAATCCCAGAGTCCAATATCGTCACTTTGATCCAGGAAGGTTTCCCTAAACCATGAATGCAATTCGGGAAAATCGAATTCGCACCTGGTCTCTATGATCAGGTAGTCTTTTTCAGCTAGTAGAATCCGATCGAGATCGACAGGAGGTGGGAGGAATGGATTTTCCTCGACCTATAATCTCTTAGATTTTGGCGCTATCAATTCAACTGCTACCTGCAAACTAAAACAAAAACGTTAGTGGGTGATTGGCTTTATCTCGGTTACTGGCTGAAAATGGTGGGGGAAAAGAGCTTCTGGTATGCGGGAAATGTGAATAGTGTGATAATGGTAGAGATGGGATTAAATTTGGGCGAATGGGTATCCGTTGGGCATGGGGGATTGGTCATCAAGTTAATAGATATGTTAGCCTATATTAATTGGCCAACAAATAAATTGGGTATGAGGTGGAAAATAAAGGACGAGTGACGGGTGTGCCATGATGACATGGAGGGTGGTGACTGGAGGATAGGCGAATGGGATATGACATGTGACAGGTGAATGGAGGGGAATATGCTGGCAGAGTAATGAGACGAGACTTATAAGAGGAGGTAGTGGAGTTTGACATCACGAGACGGTGAGATAGTGGAGAATGATGTCATGAGGTGACAGTCGTAT
>ML777606.1:1496634-1507521 GCA_009831015.1 Picea engelmannii | reverse complement strand
GAGGTTTGACGTAATGAATGTACACCACGTTAGGATGGGTTCCTCTGGTAAAACCGCCCATATTGGACCCCCCCCCACTATTAAAGGTAGAATGGTCCGGGGGGGGTCCGGAATCTCTTGTCGGTCGTAGATCTGAGCATTGTTTGCTCAGCCATTGATCTCAACAAACACTTTAATCACGGAGAACGTAGCATATTATTTGCAGAAACTTAGGATAACACGTATTTTATGGGTGTTTAGCGCTATTTCCTCTCATTTTGATCACAAAGGGGTTAGAAAACATTATTCACACATTAAAACCAAGAATCTCGACCATCATTAAGATTGTTTTATTGAAATAAAACCAACTAACCTATGCTCTATCCTACTTACCTACCACATTTATCCCAAATTAGACTATTGGGCTAAGAAATTACTCTATCCTGGGGCTACTTGATCAAGTTTAGACATTTTGATCAAATTTATTCACTAACTAACCTATCTACTTGGCTAAGATTAAACAATTTAGCCAATATTTATTCACTAACCCTATCCACACAAATTCAAAAATACTTGACCATGGTTAAACTGTATGGATCAAGTCATTATTATTGCATGGTTTTAATCCTTTTCTTTTATACCCTCTTTTTACATTTTTTTTTTGTTTTCTTTTCTTTTCTTTGCAAATCATTTGCAGATTGAAACATTATTTGCAACCCAAAAAACACTAAAGGGATAAAATTTTAGTCACCGGTTGATCCTATGAATTATAGGGTTATAAAAGTACACTCATGACTTCACTTTATTATTTAAATAATTTCTTCTTTGCAAAAACTTTGACTACTTTGACCTTTTGGGGCTTCCAGATGACTCATGAGGGTTCTCCAACTTCACATGACCATAAAACTCTAACCGTGAGGAGTTATGTAACATTCCACATACCACCGGAAATGGCATGACTTGTAATATCCATCTAGAATAGGTTTACCTGAAAATATATCAAAACGCATACCATTATCCATCAAACAAACTTGGGTACATTACCCAAACCTTTGTGCTACCGTAATTTTCTACCGGACTTTCTTCAAGGGTTGACATCAATGAAAACCAACCCAATTAATCAACAGTATTCCCCCCCTGAAAATTCTTGTTTTCAGGATTTTTGTTTCCCTTTATCTCGTCAAGAAGAAGTCCATTGCTTACTTTGATCCAATGAAACAAAAAACTTTGGAGGTAGTAATTGACATCTCAGGTTTTAGGTGGAGGAACTTGGAGCCTAGTTCTGGGATTGCACTATAGCAGTTAAAGGTTGTAACCAACCCCTTTTGTTATTATAAATAAAAAAGCTCTCACTCTCGTCCACTTTTATTTGTTAGTTCATGTTTTTGATGAGGTTATTTGTATATTATTTTGAATATAACATATAAAATGAATTTATTATATTTATTTAGTTAGCAAATTACTAGTTTCTTGCAATTGCATACTTCTTTGTTTCCAGGACTTTCAGAATATTGTTGTGAAGGAGATCTAGGGAGAAAACCCTCGAACGAGATCAACTTCAAACGATAGGTTCCGGGTATGTCCTCTTTCCGTTCTTCCAAAATTTAGTTATTGTAGATATTTACTTTAAATTAACTATTTAATTAAAGTTTGATAGAATTCTTTTAGGGAACTACTCTATTGTGGCATGTGAATAGTTGTTGAGATTCATAAACATTAGTCTATGGTTGGGTGAAAGGACCATCCCAGATAGTTGGTTGCACATCTATTTTGAAAGATAAGTGTCTTATTTGTTTATGTGTTTTTTTATGAGTTAAACTATTGTGCATGAACTATGTGTATTTAAGAATGATTTATATGCTCCTATGTTGAAGTATTAGTTTCATTCATGTCTATTTTAGTATGTCATAGATGCATCAATTTAATGGTAGCAAAGAATAACTAAATCTGGTTTTAATTTATAGTTGGAAGCTACATGAATTTAATTAGATAGAAGATATTTTAATTTGTAAGTGTATTATGCACTGTAATGTTCCTTAGTTGGGCTGGGGGATGTTACATTATGGTATCAGAGTCTTGGGTTCAAACATTGGTCTTGTATGGGCCCAGAGCAAGAGTGAATTGGTATAATTCACTATTGCAAACTTCAATTTGTGTGAATTTGGGGAAAATGGAGAAGTTGGAACAAAATCCCCAAATTTGTGGGTGAATTTCAAGATGGACTACCTAAGGGATGTCAAAGAGATGATCTGGGGCATAAATATGAAGGTTACCTAGCTCAATTTACTTGGATGTCGAGAAAATTAGTGTTCTTATGACCATTGTAGCATTGAAGAGAGTTCAACGAATTGACGGTCGATAACACTTTTGATCTCAAGATCGATGGCTAATATTCATCATTCTAAATTCAAAAATTCATAAGTTTTTGTCTGTTTGGAAGGGTGAGAAAACCGATGATCAAGATTGATTTTAGTGATTGGAAAATAAGGCATATTGATGACCTAGATTCACCTAGGTTTTTGGTCAAATTTTTTAAGCGTCAAAATTCACCAACATAATTTGCCAATGGCCGATGGACATATCAACAAGTTTGGAGAAGAGTCATTTTTTGGACAACAGACTATATGCGATCACCGATGGTTGATGATCACGGATTAACATATTTTTGGAAAATGTTTCATGCGCCGAAAGGAAATCTTCGACTGTCGATGGCCGATGACCAAGGGTCGGCAGAATCAATGTGTCATTTAAATTCTTCGAAGAGAAAATGTCGATGGTCAATGCAGGAAATAGGGTGATGACGTGTTCCATGTCATCAAATTTAACACCTTAGGATGAATTTTCATGCCATGTGATCATACACATGTCATTCCACGTTAGCGAAGAGTTTTTCAATCGTCGACGATTAGAGTTTGGAGAGATTTGTGGGAAGATGGTTGTTAATTGAATTCGTCGATGACCGATCGTCGATGGTCAATCGGTGATGGTTGGGGATCGCAATATTGGTGAGAAAAATAGGTTTTCCAAAAGATAAGCCTGATGGATGATGGTCAAGAAGTAGGTGTTGGGGATATTCACGAGCAACATTGGTTCACCAAATATAATCGTCGATTTTCGATTGTTGATGTAGTGTCAGAGATCAACAGTTGAGTTTTTTTAAGTTGTTGATCAATGGTGGAAATTGATCCATGGGGTTTTGAAAGGTTTATTGGATTAACGAATTAGAGTTCATGCAATTTTGATATCAAAAACTCATATTTAAGGGTTGTTAACATAGTAAAATAATTAATTTTGTGCGAAATGTTTTGGTTTTTGAAGGTCATTAACTTGTAGGGATATTTTGAAGTCCTAAATGACATTTTTATCCAATCAAAAGCAGAAGAATATTTTTTACCAAGTTACACTATGTCTATGCATCTCACTCAAAAGAACTTGGAGAGAGCTATCCAATGAGATAAATTGTTTGCAAAACAGAACTCATATGAGAAAGTTATAGCCAAAACAGTAAGGGTAAAATTTTGGCACAAATTTACTTCCAGAGGGCATAAATCCATGCTCAAAAGTCCATTTGGGGCAGAGGAGTACTCTATGTTAGGCTCATGAACCATAGAAGATAGTCATGGAGTCATATTTTGGATCTGGGTATGTACGAATCTGTTGGGAGTGAATGAAGACACGTGTAGCATACATGGATAAATTGGGTAAAACAACCTAAACATCTCTGGACCATAACTTTAAACTCAGATCTTGGTTTTGAGAAAACAAATATTCATTGGAAAGGTACTGATGAGTAGAAGACATATTGAAACAAATTTTTTTGAATTGGACAATAAAATTTCTAACAAATTGATAAAGAGCTTTATGTAGCCGTAAAATAGTGGAAATAACAACATGTAAATGTTGCAACGTTTCACTTAAAACTCAGATTGAGGCATGAGTACAACCATTGGTAAGATGTTTTAGAGATAAATGCATCTAAGGAATCAAAATTTGAATTGGTATAATGTGTCCTTCATAAATTGATGAAGAAATAACTTGTTATTCTAATGGATTAAATGTTTTATGCTATGCATGTTCTAAAAATAATTATTACATACACATTTCTTGCAGAATTAGAGGTACAAGAAAGAAAATTTGGTTCTTATAGAGGACTACATTTATGGATGATGATCAGGGATATTACATCCATAGGGAAGAGATGAGAGGTCTTCATGTCAGAATGGGAAATGTTGAGACAAAGTCAAATCATAGAAGAGATAGGAAGGAGCTTGTATCTATGAGAAGCATGCATAGGGAAGTGCGTAGCTACATAAATGATAAAGAAAATATTGTGAAGGCTCGAGATGCAATAATTCAAAGTCTTAATATGTTGTCTAAGCATGTTAACAAGGATTATAACACCAAGCAAGTAGCTAGTTCTAGAAAAGTGACAACATCTAGATCCCATAGAAAAAGGGATGATCATGGAAATTATAGGCAGTCACGAATTATGAGTAGGAACCACCATTGTACAAATAAATCCAACATAAGAAGTCATGCAAGTTCAGGTCTAGGGAGAATCCAAAGTCTGTCTCTTGTTCAAAGGCAAAGAATAAGGCCCTAGGTACACATATTACAAGGTTAAATCAGGAAGATCAAGCCACCAAATTTCAATGCTGAGCACATAAAGGAAAATAGATTGAGGTTGAGGCCTAGCTATTGAAAATGAAGAAATATTTTTAGTTGCATGATTACCCCTCATGGGTAGAAGCTAGAACTTCTACATACCACTTTCAAGGAAAGATAGCCATGTGGTTGGATTAGCTTAAGAAAGACAAGAACCTTGATGAGAAAATGAACTCATGGAGGTAGTTCAAAGGATATTTCCAAGATAAATATTTTTCCGAGCATTACTATGAAAGGAAGATAAAAGAGTTCCTTGAAATCATCTTAGGAACCATGAAAATGGAGGAATATGAGAAAAGGTTCTTTGAGTTATTTAAGTACATTGAGTTCATCAATTATGATAAGGTAAAAATACAAAGGTTTATAAATGGGTTACCATCCTTCTATAGTGACAATACTCAATATGATAACCCTAATGCTTTGGAGGAAACCATTAGGAGACAAAGACATATTTATGAGGAAATAAGAGGAAGGATAGTTTTCCAAAGGGGTTTGGAATGATAAGATGAAGGGTAAAAATGATCAAAGGTAGAAATGTTTTAAGCCACCCTTTTTCAAGAACAACACCCATGATAATACGCAAGGTCAATCAGCCCAAAATGAGCACAAGATTGCATATTCATTTGGGAAAAGGCTGAGGAAGTAGCCTTTACAATGATCAGGATGTAAGGGAAATCATTTATATAGGGAAAGACCTCAAAAAGGAGAAAGAATGAGAATTGTCCAAAACATTCAGGAGGCTGAAACAATGGAAGACATGGGAGGGAACATAGAAAGGATTTATGTATCTCTGGACAACAAGAAAGTTGAATATCAATACCCCATGATTGAAGTGGAAGGTAATATTGATAACCATCCCATAGAAATTTTAATTGATTCTAGAGCTATCCATAGTTACATAAAGGAGTGTTGGACACATAATCCTTCGATTTGCGTTATTGTAATTGTAATGTAGATATGAAGAGTCATAGGTGATAGGAAGAGTTGTGCGTTGGAGAATAGAAATGGTCATATGATTTTTATTTATTAACCTAGTATTCTAATGCAAACACTATCAATGTGGAGTTATATTTTCTACCATCCCTGGCCTAATAGTGGTATGAGATTCTATCCTAACTCTATGATTTCTCTTGGCATTTCCTTTCCCCTAGGGTGGAGAAAGTGCCTCTTTCTTTCCTTTCCATTATTTTTCATCATAGTCTGATTGATTCTATGGTCTCTTATCAATCTATTCGCCTCCTGCAAATATATCTTCTCAGGACCAATGATTCTTGTGATTCCACTCACCTTAACACTAGTCTCAAGTTTCTTTAGATCAAAACCCTAAACTTAAAACTATTTTTTTTTCACTTTCTCACAACCTTACCTGACTCGTTGTATACGTATTCGATCACCTCACCTCAGCTACGATGGTACCACTACAATGTATCACCACTGCACTGTATTTCTCACATGACCTCACACCAGTTCGATCATAGAGGGCATGTCCTCAGCTGTTATACACATGGACCATAATACAAAAACCCTATGCACCATACCACATCAATTTCCCTTCAATATAACTTGCATTTTCTATATCACGTGACAATATGAGAGATAACTCAAATGTAGCATGGGCTCTCTTCTTTCGACTCAATATTCCAAGAGTGGCTCACACGACCTCATGACACTTGGTTTTGGAGGGTATTCTCATGATACTAACACCCACACATGAGGACACACTAGAAATCATATCCAACTACCTGCTCAAGGGAAGGCCCTAGTGCTCACTAATATTGTGACCTCACATACCCAATATGAATCACTGGTCAGGCTTCAGATGGTATCGCCCTTATCCATCTTGGTCACGTAGAGGTTCTCCTTTTTGGTGACCATCCATCACTTTTTTGTGAGCATCTAGTTCCTACTGCTATGACCTAGAGATTTCCTATGCCCTTCTATGAAATCAATGGTCTATATACCTTCACTTATAATCTACTACAGTGATATATTGGGTCCTCAAACAACATAGGAAGAAACATTCTTGGTGCATAACATCGCTTTTGGCCCATTCCTCAAGGCTGAGTAGTTACCTTCATTAGTTGATAACTCTCTTGGTTCCATTATCTATTTTTTATTGGTGAAACCTGATTGTATTCCTGATGCAACAATATTGTAATTTTGGTGCAATATCATTACAAAAGAATGAATTCTCTCATCTCCATTGTCAGAGTGGTGCTTCCAAGTAAGGATAATTATATGGAATGGTATAGGAAGATCAATAGAACATTGGTCTTCAATGACTTGTGGAAATAGATTTGTGAAGAAACCACAGTTCCTCAAAGCAGAAAAATCATTGAAGAAGAAGCAAAATAAGAAGAAGAGGCCTCATAATAAAATATGAAAAGTAGCAAACTTGGTAGAAGACCAATCATTCCGACCTTAAACAAAGAATTTAAAGTATGGGGAGACAAAGACCAAAAGGCATGAGCAGTAATCTTGATCTAAAAATGAAGAAGACTTGTAATCTTGAAAATATTTGCAAGTAAAATTTATGTGTTAAAATGAAAATGGATCATCTTTGCAACACAATTTTTAATAGGATTTACTCATTCAATATGCATATAAACAGAAGCATAATCAATGAACAAAAAACACATAACACAACAAATGATAAAGGAGTTCACCCCTCTCTTGGGCTACATCTCCTTGTCTAGCTTCGAATGGATAATTTATATTATTTGCTCAAAGTGCTAAAAAAAATTCTTTACAATGCTCAAAATTCCAAATAGACTGCTCCAATGGCTTCAGAACGTCCAAAAACCCCTAGTTGGGCTTTTTTGGCACCTTGTTTGGCCAAAAAATGAAGAAGATAGGCTTCTTGGAAGTCCCCCCTTCAAGCTTGCTATCTCTGCATCTACAAAACGCACCCCTATTGGCTCAACCTAGCCCACACGCATATTTAAGCATAAAAACCTAGCACCAGATGCAACCGCGTGAACCGTGCAAACTGTAGGACAGTTACAGGCGCACCTAGCCCCTAACCATCAAGGGCCAGGTCGTATGACCCATGCATCCATGCGCTAGCATTAACATAGGCTATCGTTACATAAGCCAATGGTCAAAGGCCAAATGGCAGGTCGTTGATATAACCGTTGGAACAAACAAAACCGTGTGCACACGTCCATATGATATAGCTATGGGTTATATGTAACATATCGTGCGACCAAGGGCTGGGGCTAAGGTCTGGCCCGGTCGCGCCCCAAACCACACACATATACAAACATATATATATATATATATATATATATATATATATATATATATATATATATATTGCACCATATATATAACAAGGAACAACTGGTGGTGTGCCAGTCAGCGGTTCTTTGCCAATTCTTTTCCCCTGCATGGAGGTCGCGGGGTCGACTCCGGCCAACGACATAAGTTTTAAACCAATAAATGGATGACACGTGGTGACCATTGACTGGGCCACGTGTTGTCATTCCATTCGCTGCCAAACATTCCAAGTTTCCTACCAACTGTCTGAATGCCTATCTTCCACATGTCGTATAGCCTGCCATGTGTCATATGGCCTGCCACATCAACGTCCGTATGGACTGTACAATCAACAACCCCTTTTTTTGCCTGTTTGTAAATTTGAATAGAATGCGATATCTCTCACTCTCGATGCCTGTTTGAAACCAAACGAGTTGCGTTGGGTTTGTAACGATGAGGCCTATGCTCTCGTTCGATTTGAAGCGATTCTGAGCACTTTGAATTTTTGAGCAAAATTTGATCCGATCACACCTCCCCATTAGAAAGATTTTGGACCTCCAAAAGACTATTTTCAGTCTATTTGAAGATGAGGGTATAGTTCCCTCACTATTCCAATGTCAATCCACTTGGCTTTTCTTGGATTTGTTCCTTTAAGACCAACTCGAAGATACTCCACATTTCCTCGTTTTGAAGTTCGCATTCTCCTGTCAAGGATGGTGTCTTCATGCATTTATTTAAGATATTCTGGGGAAAAATCATCTATAGAAGGAATCTGAACATGCTCTCCATGATCATCAATCAACGAAGGCTCGTACAATTTCAAATTCTCAACATTAACAACTGCATACATTTGCATATAAGGAGGCAAATCTAAGTGAAAGGCATTGTTACCAATCTTCTCGATAATCTTGAAAGGACCATATCGAATCGTTTTCAATTTCTTACATTCTCCTTTAATCCTCTCCTTACTAATGTAAATCCAAACTTCATCTCCAACTTGGAAACTATGATCAACATGATGCTTGTCATGTCTCGTCTTGTACATGGCTTGACTCTTTTCCAACTGCTCTTGCACCATTTGATGTATCGACTGAATTTGTTCAATGAACTTTTTTTCCCTATCAATGTCATATTGACCATAGATAGAAATATCCTTCCCAAAGATAAAATCTAAAGGAGATTTGGATAGCCAAAACATGCTTCAAATGGCGACGTTTGAGTTGAAGAGTGTTTAGCTCGATTGTAAGCATGCTGAATGTAGTGTAAATGCTCATCCCAAAGTTTAGGATGCTTGCTACAATAAGCATGAAGAAGATGCACCACTGTTCGATTTACCACTTCTATCTGACCATCTGTTTGCGGATGAAAAGATGTTCTCTTTTTTAGTTTGGTGTCCATGAGTGCCCATAAACTCGACCAAAAACTTCCAACAAATCGAGAATCTCGATCATAAATAATTTATTTAGGCAATCCAAAATGCACCCAAACATTTTGAAAGAAATTTTTTGTCGTTTGTTCAGCTGTAACCTGCTTCGTACAAGGCATCAAAATACATATTTTTCTAAATCAATCAACCACAACATAAATATAATTATGATTTCATCTAGAAATAGGTAAACCTCCTACAAAATCCATGGAAATACTTTCCCAAGGACGAGAAGGAACCGAAGGTGGAGTATACAAACCCAACTTTTGATTGCTAGGTTTACTTGTGGCACATAACGAACATCCTTGAACATATCTTGAAACACCTTCATTCATTTTAGGCCAGTAGCAATATCTTTGCAAATTATCCATTGTCTTGCCTACACCAAAATGACCAGCAATAAGATAAGAATGTGCTTCTCTTATAATGTTGATTCTTTCCCCCTATGGAATACATAACTTGCCAAGATGATACAAAAGATTATTATGCACATGGTAATCCAATTCTTCAACATGGTTAGAATGACACAAAGTTTCATATACTTCTTTAAAATTAGTATCCAAAGCATATTGCTCAACATAACTTTCATGTATGATAGGACTATGCTTAAGAATAACTAAAGAACTAATAATAGGCCTTGAAAGCATATCAACGACTTTGTTATAAATGCCCTTCTTATACCTGATGACCAAGTGGAACTGTTGAAGAAAACCCATCCATCTGAAGTGCCTAGCTTGTTGTAGCTTTGTTTGTGATTGTAAGTATTGCAGTGGTTGATGATTGGTGTGAACAATGGTTTCTTTCTCCAACAAATAATGTTTCCATTTTCTCACACTTTGTACCAATGCATACAATTCCTTATCATAAGTAGGATAGTTAATCATGGCACCATTAAAAGTCTCAGAATGAAAACAAATGGGCTTACCATGCTGTAACAAAACTGCTCCCATTGCATAATTTCTTGCATCTGTTTGGATTTCAAAAGTTTGTCTTAAATTTGGAAGTGCAAGAACTGGCGCTGAACTGATTTTCTCTTTCAAAGTATCAAAAGCCTTTTGTTGCTTGCCTCCCCATTGAAAAAATTGCTTGACACTTGTCACTGCATGTAATGGAGCTGCAATGGTAGAAAAGTTATCAATAAACTTCCTCCAATATTGGGCTGCTCCCAAAACACTTCTTACCTCTGTCACATTGCTGGGCTTGGGCCATTCCAATATGACTTTGACCTTGGAGGGATCAATTTTTAATTCACCTCCACCAACAATATGACCTAAGTGAATAAGTGAAGTCTTTCCAAATTCACATTTGGACATCTTCAAAAACAACTTTTCCTTTCTCAAAACATCCAAAACTTGTTTCACATGTTTAACATGCTCTTTACGAGATTTGCTAAAGATCAAAATATCATCATGTCTTAAGGCCTTAAGACATCATTCATAACTCTCATGAAAGTAGCAGGTGCATTGCAAAGTCCAAAAGGCATTACCATCCATTCAAACAAACCTTGCTTAGTTTTGAAAGTTGTCTTCCATGTGTCTCCCTCGGCAATCCTGATCTGA
>ML777606.1:1464134-1495107 GCA_009831015.1 Picea engelmannii | reverse complement strand
TAATTGCAACAATAAAATCATTCCAAGAGGTTAAAATTTTACCATGCTTCTTCATGTCCTCCTGAGTCTTGGATTCCCACCAAATGAGTGTTGCACTATCCAATCTTAAAGAAGCAAGCTGAATCTTAGTTTCATCATCTTGATTTTTTTGTATTCTACAATATACCTCAATCTGACGAATCCAATTATCTAATTTCTCAGCATTAACTGCTCCATTGTATATTGGCAATTTGAATTTAATATCAAGATTTAATGAAGGAATTTGTGAAGGAGTTTTACCCTGTCCCTTTTGAGAATTCGAAAGAGGTCTTGAATTGGTAGAAGAAGAAGAAGAAGAAGAATATGGAGGAGAGGGTGGTGGAGAAGCACCATTCCCTCCATTTCCATTTGGAGTTTTATCACCACTCTCTCCCTTGTGATTTGTAGGGTTGGAGCCTTCACCTTGCAACCTTGGATTCCTTTCTATCAATATCTTCATTATCTCTCTCATTTCCATGATAGCCTTTCTGAGATCTTCATCTTCTGCAGGAACATGTTCATGACTCTCTTCATGAGCCATACTTGGTGAATGCCTCCTTGAAACTTGCGGTGATGGTATATGCTTCCTCCTTGAAGGATGAGAACTTGTCTCTACAAGTTGACCTTCTCCTCTTGTGAGTTTCAACCTTGAGCATCAGAAAAAAAAACACTTCCAAATAATCAAGTCTTCAAAAACCTATGCTCTGATACCAACTTGATCTCAAAATGAAGAAGACTTGTAATCTTGAAAATATTTTCAAGTAACATTTATGTGTTAAAATGAAAATGTATCATCTTTGGAACAAAATTTTTAATATGATTTACTCATTCAAGATGCATATAAACAACAACATAATCAATGAACAAAAAACACATAACACAACAAATGATAAAGGAGTTCACCCCTCTCTTGGGCTATATCTCCTGGTCCAACTTCCAATGGATCATTTGTATTATTTGTTCAAAGTGCTCAAAAATGTGCTTTACAATGCTAAAAATTCCAAATAGACTACTCCAATGGCTTCAGAACGTCCAAAAACCCCTAATTGGGCTTTTTCGACACCTTGTATGGCCAAAAAATGAAGAAGATAGGCTTCCTGGAAGTCCCCCCTTCAAGCTTGTTGTCTCTGCATCTACAAAACGCACCCCCGTTGGCTCAACCTAGCCCACACACATATTTAAGCGTAAAAACCTAGCACCAGACGCAACCACACGAACCGTGCAAACTGTAGGACAGTTACGGGCGCACCTAGACCCTAACCGTCAAGGGCTAGGTCGTATGACCCATGCGTCCATGTGCTAACATTAACATAGGCTCCTGTTACATAAGCCAATGGTCAAAGGCCAAAAGGTGGGTCATTGATATAACTATTGGAACAAACAAAACCACGTGCGCGCGTCCATATGATATAGTTGTGGGTTATATGTAACATATCGCGCGACCAAGGGATGGGGTAAGCCCCGGCCTGGTCGCGCCCCAAACCACATGCATATAAAAACATATATATATATATATTGCACCATATATATAACAAGGAAAAACTGGTGGCGCACTAGTTGGTGGATCTTTTCCAAGTCTTTGCCCCTGCCCAGAGGTCGCAGGGTCGACTTCGGCCAATGACATAAGTTTTAAACCAATAAATGGATGACATGTGGCGGCCATTGACTGGGCCACATGTCATCATTCCATTCACTTCCAAACATGCCAGGTCACCTACCAACTGTCTGAATTCCTGTCTACCATGTGTCGTATGTCCTGCCACGTCATCATCTGTACAGACTGTACGGACTGTACAGTCAACAACCCCTTTTTTTTCCTATTTGTAAATTTGAACAGAACGCGATATCTCTCACTCCCAGCATCTGTTTGAACCCAAACGAGTTGCATTGGGTTTGTAACGACGAGGCCTACGCTCTTGTTTGATTTGAAGCAATTCTGAGCACTTTGAATTTTTGAGCAAAATTTGATCCCTTGATCAAATCTCTACGACAATAAGTGAGGAGGTGAGTTGTAATATTGATTCTATTAGTGATTCCTATGGCACCTTGAATATATTGAATGAATTATATGACACACATTCTTAACTTGAACTCATACAACTAATATTGAATATCTTCAACCTAGAGTTGAAGAATGATGACCCTTTGGCTTTAGCTTTAGAAATCAAATCCATAATACATGACATTGAAGCCACTAGAGTGAATATTGATCTCCCTCTCATGGCCTTCACTAAGTTCCTCTACCGTAAATATTCTCACTATCTTGAATCGTTGTAATAAATTGATCAACTAAAATCTATCACATCTAAAAATATGGTGAAGAAAGTTGTAGATCGTGAGAAATACTTTGGAAATAAGTCAACTCCTTTAATTGGAAATACTATTTACCTTGCTCATAAATACAATAGTAAACACCATGGTTCTTCTAGAGGAGAAATAAATAGAATAGGACATGGACATGGAATAAAGAGTATTAGAGGTAGGGGGGGTAGACACAACCAGGTGATAGATCCAATCTTCATTGTACCTATTGCAAAAAGAATGGGTCACATGAAGTAGATGAATGGAAAGTTCCATGGGATAATATCATAGAATATAGAAAAAATAATAAAGAGGAAAAAGGTAAACCATTGGATCCATGAAAAGGTAATCCACCTGAATCTTGTCGTTACATTATTTCTCATTGCAATATAGGAGTAACACAATATTTATTTAACACCACATATACTCCTTTGAAATATGTATGGCTTCTTGACATAGTAACAACCTCTCACATGACATTTTGAAGAGACTTTTTTGGAGACTTCAATGAAAATGGAGATGGCATAGTGTATTTTGCAAACAAGTCCAGAATTAAACCCTTAGGAATGGGAACCATAAGACTCAAGTTTCCTAGATTCTCAGATTTTCTTCTACATAATGTGCTCTATCGTCCTGAGATGAAAAGGAGCTTGCTTTCCCTTGTGCACATTAGACAACAAGGCCACTCTATTCATATGATCCATGGAAAAGTTCAAATACAAAAGGACTTTGATAACATGCTTTTTATGGATGGAATGTAAGATGGAAGACATCTAAAGATGAATGGGACATCTTCCCAAACAAAAATTGTTGCATACCTCTCTGATCAAGGTGAAGGTATAATGTCATATAGTCTTTTGTGGCATGCTATATTTGGTCATATAAATTATGACAATATTCAGTTAGAGAAAGAATGGTGTTTCTCTTTTTCCTACTATTCCTAGGAAAGTGAAAAAATGTGAAGTGTGTATCCTTGGAAAGTATAGAAAACAACCATTCCATGATTCTACTTCCAGAGCATGTAGAAAAATTGAACTGATTCATTCTGATTTGTGCATCCCTATTACTTTTCCTTCAGCAAATGGAAATAAATACATCATGTATTTTATTGATGATTACACCAGGATGTGTTGGGTGTACTTGCCGAAAGATAATTCAAAAGATTTTGAAACATTTAAAAATTTTCATGTATGGATTCAAAATGAAGCTTAGTCTCCCATTGTCTCTCTTCACACTGATAATGGAAAATAATATACATCTAATGAATTTTAAAGTTCCCTTCTCAAACATGGGATCAAACATAAAACTACATTTCCATACAATCCTCAACAAAACGATGTAGTTGAACGAATGAACAACACAGTCCTAAATATGGTTCATTCCATGATGTTTTTCAAGAATTTTAAATGGATGTTTTAGGATGATGTAGTTCCATGTGAACTTTATATAAAAAATAGGTGTCCATCTCATGCTCTTAAAAACAATACCCCCTATGAAATGTGGTATGACCACATTCCTTCGATGAGGCATATCAGGGTTTTTGGTTCCACCTACTATGCCTTGATTCCTGAGGAGAAAAGAATGAATATTGATGTAAGGAGTGGGAAGCACATATTGTTGTGGTACTCAAATAGCACCAAGGGGTATTGTGTTTACAATGATAAAAAAAAGAAATTCATCCTTTCCAGAGATATGATATTTCTTGAATCCACCAAGAAAGATGAAACTATTGAGAGGCAACTTGATCATATGTATATATTCACTCGTGTAAATGCATATCGTGAATTTGATGATGATATTCCACATCTTTAAGGGGGGATCCCAATCTTGGGTCAATCTATGGAGTCTCCTTCTTTCGAGGCACCATATTCCCCACATGAATAATTTTCTTCCACTTCATTCGAATATAAAGTTCAGTTGGATGATGTGATCAATAAGATTGAAAATTTTAGGCTTGATGACAATTTATCACCATCTCAATCAACTGAGAAACCTGGACCATTGTAGAAAGTTCCACCAAAATGGATCACTTAAACAATTGAAATTTTTCATCCCGATGAGGTTGGAAATATAGGAACCATAATGTCTTCAAGACAAGATGGAGGTAATGTAGATAATTCAAACTCAAAGGATGTAGATGACATGGATGTTTCATATGATTATGAGTTGAAATTATCTACTAACCATGAAACAACTTCCTTTAAAGAATCCACTTCTCTTGATGAATGGAAATAATCCATGCAAAAGGAATATAATGCTCTCAACAATAATGGGACATGGAAGTTGGTGGATCCTCCATTTAGAACCAAACCAATTAGCTGCAAGTGGGTATTCAAGAACAAGTACAAATAAAATAGTTCACTTGACAAGAACAAAGAAAGGCTCGTGGAAAAATTATTTTCATAGAAATAAGGTATTGATTATGAAGAAACTTTTTCCCTACAACAAAATAGGATACCATCTGAACTTTGTTTTCCATGGTAGCACAAAATGGATGGAAAATTCATCAAATGGATGTGAAGAATTATTTATTGAACGAAGAATTGAAAGAGAATGTGTTCATGTCTCAACCAGAGGGATTTGTTGTGAAGGGATAGGAACATAAGGTATGCAAGATTATCAAATCCTTATATGTCTTAAAAAAAGCACCACGAGCATGGTATCAAAAATTAACTGAGCATCTTTTGAAATTAAATTTAAATGATTTCAATATTGATGATGCAATTTTGTTTTTCAAGAAAGTTGGAAAAAATGTTTTATATCTTGTAGTATATGTAGATGATCTATTGATAACATGGAGAAATGAGAGCTACATTGCATCCATAAAGAAAGATTCGAAGAAAGGCTTCGAGATGACAAATTTGGGCATTGAGGTGATTCAATGTCTAAGGTACATATTCATCTCTGAGAAGAAGTACATTCGAGAACTATTGAACAAGTTTGGAATGGATGAGTGAAATCCAGTTTCTACTCCAATGGAATAGAATTTGAAACTCACATCAAAAGAAGGGAATGAATTTGAGGATGCCACCAAGTATAGATAGCTTCAAGTGGGAAGTCTTATCTATCTCACTACCACCACAATATACATTTATTTTGTTATTGGGATTATTTCTAGGTTCATGCAAAAGCATTGTGAAGGACATTCATCTACTTCAAAAAGAGTTCTGAAATACTTGAAAGCAACTCAAGTTTTTGGACTCAGGTACTCTAAGGTGGATGAATTCAACCTGATTGGATATTCTGATTCAGACTTTGATGGAGATAATGAAAATGCAGTATTAACTTCAGTCTATCTCATGAGTGTTGGATTAGTAGTTGTCTCTTGGATATCACACAAACAATCAGTTCCAACATATTCCACAATAGAGGAAGAATATTTGGCAGTTGTAGAAGAAAAAAAGGAGATTGTGTGGCTTAGGAAAATAATTGAATATTTGCAGGAAAAACAAGTGAATTCTACTCCTCTTCCACTTGAAAATTATTCTACAATAAAGTTGGCGAAAAATCCTAGATTCCATGATCAAATAAAGAACATCAACAAAAAATATCATTGATTCGATATCATGTAGAGGCCAAGACTATTCACTTAAGACATTGTTCCACAAATGAGAAAATTGTAAACATCTTCACCAAAGTTCTTGGAAGAGAAAAATTTGAGAATTTCAGAATGATGTTTGGACTCACACACACCCCTTCAGATAAGGGGGTGAATTTTGGTCATACAATCCTCAGGATTGCATTATTTTAACTGTAATGTACATATGAAGAGTCATAGGTGATAAGAAGAGTCATGTGTTGGAGAATACCAATGGTCATATAATTTGTATTTATTAACCTATTATGCTAATGAAAATACCATCAATGTAGAGTTATCTTTTCTATCATCCCTTTCTTGATGTGTAAGCATAAGAAATCTTGTTTAGTTTAGTTAGCCAGTGGGGCTAAGAGGAAAATCAATGAGTTGGTTAAAGATTGTTTGACACACATGAATGGACTCAACACAAATCTAGATGTAAACATCATACCATCAATTTCATATGATTGTCTAATGGACATGGATTGGTTGGAAAAAAATCATGTTGTCCTAGACTTTTATAACAAGAAAATCACATGTCTTGGTGAGGACATGAAGCAAGGCAAGGTTCAAGGAATTCCAGGAGTTGTAACTATGTCATAGATTTAAGCTATGCATTTGAAAAAGATTTTCAGGAAGGGATGTCAGGTTTTTGCAGCCTAAATGGAAGAGGAAACCAAAGATAAAGAGGCAAGCATTGAAGACCATTTAGTCTTGAGATATTTCAAATATGTTTTTAGGGAAATCACAAGATTTCCACCAAAGAGAGACATTGATTTCTCTATTGATTTAGTGTTAGGATCTACCCCAGTGTCCAAGACACCATACAAAATGGGCACGCCAGAATTTAAGGAGTTGTAGATGTAGCTTGAAGAATTGTTAAACAAGGGGTATATACACCCAAGTGTGTCACCTTCGGGAGTCGTAGTTCTTTTTTTAAAGAAAAAAGATGGAACCTTAAAGTTGTGTATTGATTTCAAACAACTAATGAATTTCACCATAAATAACAAATATCATTTTCCAAGAATTGATGATTTGTTTGATCGACTAAAAGGTGCAAGAATATTTTCCAATATTGACTTGAGATAAGGTTATCATCAAGTGAGGATGGAGGAAGAGTATGTCAACAAGACAATATTTATGAAAAGATATGGGAATTATGAATTCATGGTAGTACCATTTGGACTATCAAATTCCCCAACTATCTTTATGTTCCTAATCAATGGAGTGTTAAGGGAGTACCTGGACAAGTTTGGAATTGTGTTCCTAGATGATATACTCGTCTACTCTAAGTTAGAAGAGGAACATGAGAAAAGTTTAGGAATGGTGTTGCAATTTTTAATAAAGAATAAATTGTATGTTAAGATAAGTAAGTACATATATTTACCAAAAGAAGATTCACTACTTGGTGCATATAATTTCAATAGAAGGGATATTAGTGGATCCTAAGAAGATAAAGAACATTAGAGGATGGACAATGCCAAAGAATGTGAAAAATATCAAATTATTCATGGGTCTTTCCAGTTGTTACCAAATATTTATAAAAGGATTCTCATTTATTGCAAGCCCAATCACTTCTTTGCAAAAGAAGGGAGTGAAGTTTGAGTGGTCTTCCAAGTGTGAAGAGAGACTTCAGCAGTTGAATGAAATCTTAGCAAGTGCACCAATATTGAAGATTGAAAATCCAGATGAAAAATTTGTAGTGTGCACATATATGCGTTCAAGGAAGGGCTCGATGGATTTATTAGTCAAAAGGATAATGTGGTATGCTATGAGTCTATAAACTTAAAAGAGCATGAAAAGAATTACACTACCCATGATCTAAATTTAGCAACAATTGTACATGCATTAAAAATGTGGACACATTACCTCATGGGGAGGAAATTTGAGATAAGGATAGAACACTATGGTCTGAAGAATTTGTTTGGCCAACCAACATTAAATGTCAGACAAAGTAGATGAATTGAATTTCTTATTGAGTATGACTTTGAAATTAAGTATAAAAGGCTAAGGGAAATCAAGTTGTTGATGCACTCGGAAGGAGAGCTCGTGAAGTGCACATTGCAACCATTATCATGTACAATACTGATGTGAGAGATAAAATTATTGCAGCAACAAATTCGGATCAACAATATCTCAAAATAAAAGAGATATTACAACAAGGTAATTTTCAACAGAAATTTGATTCTTATGAGTTGAAAGAAGATCAATTTCTCATGTACAAAGAAAAAGTGTATGTGTCGAATTCCAGTGAGATGAAAAATGTAGTTATGAAGGAAAGTGCAACTGTAAGAAGCCAACATTTTTTCCCATGAATAAAGAAGGAAGTGGCCAATTATATAGCAAGATATCTAGAATGCCAAAACATAAAGACAAAGCATAAGCATCAAACAGGGTTTCTACAGTCATTTCCCATTCGAGAGTGGAAGTGGGAAGTTGTTACAGCGGATTTTATTACAAATCTTCCCAAAATAGTGAAGCAACATGATTCCATCATGATGGTGGTGGATAAATTTATTGAGGAATCACATTATATTCTGGTCAAGACTACACAAAAGGAAACAAATATTTCATAAATGTATATGGAATAAGTCACCAGGCTACATGGGATTCCTAAGGAATTAGTTTCAGATAGAGATCCAAAGTTTACTTCCAATTTTTGGAAGGGTTGGTTCAAAGGCTTTGGGACAAATCTAAATATTAGTACAACATATCACCGAGGGTCGGATAGGAAAACAGAGAGGAATAACAAGATAATCGACGACATGATCATAATGTATGTAATGGATCAACCATCAAAGTGGGAGGATTATATCTAGTTAGTGGAATTTTCATACAATAATGGGTATTAGGCCTCATTGAAAATGATTCCATTTGAAGCATTGAATGGAAGAAAATGTAACACACCAGTGAGTTTGGATAATGTAGCAGACAAAACAATTGTTGGGACAAATTTTCTAAAGAACATGGAAGAGAAGATGGGAAAGATAGAGAAGAATTTAAAGGCTTCCCAGGATAGGAAGAAAATCTATGAAGACAAGAATAGATTTTGTATAGATTTCACCATAATGTATTTGATGTGTCATTATTAAAGAAATATATTCCTTACCCTAACCACATAATTGATTGGAATGTGATCCATGTAGAGTACGAAGGGGATTTCGGGGCAGAACCAATATGCATCCTAGACCAAAAAGTCAAAGTGATTAGGAAAAAATCCATAGGGATGGTAAAGGTTTGATGTACTTGATACATTCCTAAATATGATACATGGGATCATGAACAAAACATGTGAAAATAATACCCACAAATGTTTGAATATTTTGAAGAAAACAAATGCAAGACTCCATTTTGGGAAGCTAGAGTTTCAGAACCACATCTCAAAGTCCTATAACAATGTGATGGGTCCATGATAAAATAATGGTGCATTCCTTGGGTTATCCATGATAAAATAATGGTGTATCCTTGGGTCATTGGGTTGAGAGGAACAAGAGATTATGGTTGGAACTGTTGTTGGAGTTGTGAAATTGCAAAATTTTGTTTTTAAGTATTGTAGTGTAAATTTGCATATATGTATATCATCCCAGTGTGCACCAAGGATGGTGCACAATTGTAGGGAATGGGGAATAGCACATCCCCACTATAATCCATTTTTAATTAATGCTTAATGTAGATATAATATGTGGCTACGACCAAGAGATGTAATATGTGAATTGTATTTCTATGTTTTAATAATAAAATGTGATTCTAACTACTAAGGGGACATGGAAAGACATGGGGGATAAATTAATCCACAAGATAGGGGAGGTTCTAAGAGAATGTCCAAGATGGATCCAAGGGGAAATTACCCATCGATATTAATTCAAACCATTTTCCTAAATTTTCTATTGGTATATGAACCTTCTAATTTATGATTGAGTGTTCCCAAAGCTAATCATTCAATACATGTAAGAAGGTGGGCGTGAGTGGTCACATCTTATAGTTATTGGGAACATGGGGTCTAAGTATAATCAACTTGGGGAAGTTTTCGAGTCAATAAATAAAGAAAAAGGAGGGGAAATCAATATGGGTAGCAATAACAATTTTCACATAATCAATTTTTCTTCATGAGAAACAAGTAGAGAGAAAGAAAGAGAGCTTGGAGATTAAACATCCATGGAGGGAGAATTCTAGAGCATGTTGGAGAATTTTTGGAGAAATTTGGAGTTGAATATTGAAGATCCAGGTTGTCAGGTCTAAAGAGTGAACTCCTGTGTGAGTTTCACTATAACAAAAAGTGTTTGTTGTTGATGATGATAGTTTTTCCTAGGAGCAAGTTCTCTTGAGTTCCTAACTGAGATATTCCTAGTTACAGAGAGATCCTGATAAACGAATGGGATGCTCGAGGGAATGAGATTAGTGAAGGGGTACATTCCTTGGGTTGGGCAGTTCAAGAGGAAGAGAGCTGATGGAAAATCGAGATAGCTGTAGGAGAATACTAGTGGGTTGTGAGTTATATGAGCTATGAGTGGACTGTGAGAGACCACCATTTTTTTTAGGTTACTAGCCTAAGCTCGAGGGTGACTAACTGTTGAGATTTGGAACATTCAATCTATGGTTGGGTGGAATGTCTGTCCCAAGAAGTTGGTTACACATCTCTTTTTAAAGATAAGTGTTTTATCTGTTTATGTGTTCTATTATGAGTTAAACTATTGTTCATGAACTATGTGTATTTAAGAATGATTTATGTGTTTTTTTGTTGAATTATTGAGTTTCCTTCATGTGTATTTTAGTATGATGTAAATTCATCAATTTAATGGTAGAGAACAATATCTAAATTTGGTTTTAATTCATACCTAGAACCGACAAGAATTTAATTAGATAACATAAATTTTAATTTGTAAGTGTGTTTTGCACTGTAATGTTCCTTAGTTGGGCTCGGGGATGTTACATTTGTTGCAAACGTTTCAAGCATTAGTGATTTTTTTAGGAAAGAGGAGGATTTTCCTTCCACATTCTGAATAAAACAACTTAAAGAATGTTTTTTAAAAAGAATCAAGAGTTTAAGGGATATGTTGGTTGAGTTTTATACTATATGTGTTAAAACAAGATAGTTGTATTTTAAGTTAATTGATTTGGATTTATATGCATCAACATTATATGTAGATGATCCACGTTTAATATTAAATTCTATACTTATGTCTAAAGAAAAATTTTAAGAAAAATTGGACTCATTGAAGACTGCAACAGTTGAAAAGTTTAATGACTTGATTGAGTATTCAAAAACAAAAGTAGAAAGTTGGTTAGTTAGTTATGTAAATAAAAATGAAGTCATTGAAGATACACTTCACCAACTTTCAATGGAATTCAAAGATATGGAAAAAAAATTATTTGATATTAAAGACAAGAAATAACCATGGCACCAATGAGACATTATATTGAGAATTGGTTAAAAAAATCATTAACTAAAATAACTGAACTTGATCAAGAAGAGGAAGTTGCAACCGGTAAAAGAGTTCCAACAAAAGAAAATATAAAAGGAACGTCATGTTAAATTTTTAATTAAATAAAGTACCTAGGCAAGTGTTTCTCATCCCTAGGCGCCTAAGGGGTGAGAAAGTGCCTAATGTGGGCCCGAATCATTTAATTTGTGAGATGCAAATTAAAATGTGACTTTATGACTTTAGTGAGCATGAATGAAGAGACATTAAATCTCAGCCACACATCTAATCTAATTTAAGCCATTGGATTAGAAAACTCCTCAGTTACCTCATGAGGTCGATTAGGGTAAAGGGGTGCACCCATTCTTTGGTTGTTGATTCATTTTTGAGAGAGCAAGAGAGAGATCATTTTTGAGCAGCAAGAGAGAAGCCATTTTTGAGAGCTAGGGAATGTTTTCCAAGGTAGAATAATAGCACGGAAATCGATGCAAAGGTTCAGCATACACAGGAGGTCATACAACATGTATTTCGAGGTTTGTATAGTCATTTGTATGCAAAGAAATCGAGACAACAAACAACATTTAATTATGTCTGTACAATACGGATTTTATCAGTCCGTATAGCGTGGTTTTGGCACAGATTTTGAGGAGGGACAGACAACCATACTTAGGCCGTACCGTATAGATTCAGTACAAGTCTGTACAGTCCTTTCTTGGCACAGAAATATAGACAGATTGTTGTGTTGTTTTTCTGGGAAGTTTGGTATGGTTTTCAAGAGGGTTGTACAACCATTAATGCACTCAGAAATTTGTTGAATCAGTTGGCACAAATTTCAAGGTGATCGTACAACATTTTGGAGGTACATAAATCGAGGAGCATACATGTATTTGATTGCAGAAAATTCTGGAAAGAATTTAGAGGAGTTGGCTCATTTTCCTATGTGAAGATTTGACACAGTTGTGGAGATAAGTTTGTCATTTAAATTTCTGAAGATGAATATGTTGTAACAGAATTCTATGAAGCTCCTAAATAATAAAAATCTCCCTCTCTCACTAGTTTTCCCCTTGTGGGTTTTTCCAGGGTCAAAGTTAGACCGAAAATATCTATGTCAATATTTTCTGAGTTTTTATGTGCTGCTAATATTTTATTTATGCGTTAAAACGAAGTTCAGAATCGTCATGTTTCAGTTTTGAAATTAATTCCCTGCTGTATATTTAATTGTTGATATAAAACTGGGTTTGGGCATTAAACATTGGCTGGAAAAATTAGCTAGACTGAAACTGGGTTGGGGTCTGAAAATTTACATGGTATCAGAGATGAGTTGAAAAGAAGAAAAGATTTCGATAGTCAGAAAGTTGGGACAACAGTCACTTCACAAGCCAGATTTTTGAATTTATCATTTTTAGCAGAAAAGGCTCAATGGCTATAGGTTTGAGAGTTGAGGATAGACTTGATGGGGCAACAAATTTTGGTGCTTGGAAGGAGAGGATGATCTTGCTTTTGCAAGAAAACGAGTTGTGGGACATTGTGGAAAATACCACTACTCATCCTGTTGTGGTACCTACTAATGCTACTCTTCTTGAAACTTACACTAAGAAGAGTATCAAGGCTAAGAGATTTATTCTTGATGCCATCAAATATCATTTGATTCCTCACTTTATGGGGAAGACACATGCCTATGAGATGTGGGAGTCTTTGACTAAATTGTACCAGAGTACAAATGAGAACCAGAAAATGGTTTTGAGGGAAAAACTAAAGAGCATAAAAATGACCAAGGCTGAAAATGTGGTCACATGCCTTACTAGATTGACACAGGTGAGGGATGATATTGGAGTTATGGGGGAAGCCATAGTTGACAGTGAGCTTGTGAGAACAACATTGAATGGAGTTTCCAAACAATGGGTTGTTTATGTGGAGGGAATTTTTGCTAGGGAGAAGCTTCCCGGTTGGGAACGTCTTTGGGATGACTTTGTTCAGGAGGAGACCTGGAGAGGTTATGTCCATGGTAGTTCATCTATAGGTCATGAGGAGGAGAATGTGGCTCTTGCTACCACTAGCAAGAAGAAGTGTAGAAAGGGTCCAAAGGGAGGAAACAAGCCCAAGGGTGAAGGGGATAAAGACATGAACAAAGTCAAGTGCTTTACATGCCATACATTTGGGCACTATGCAGGTTAGTGTCCTAACAACAAGAAGAAACAAACAACAACTTCAACAGAGGTGGAAGAGTTTTCGACCAAGTTTGACAAGGAATTTTTCTTGATTGTGTCTCTATCCACGAGGACCACTCATTCATATACTTGGTATATTGACATTGGTGCCTCTCGCCATATGACAATGGTTCATGAGCACTTGACAGACCTGACACAATGTGTAGATGCAGAGGTAGTGCTTGGAGATGACCAGGAGGTCAAGGTGGCAAGTTGAGGTACTGTATCATTTCAGAGGGAGTCTTTGCCTCCCATGAATTTGATAGAGGTTTTATATGTTCCAAGCTTGAAGAAGAAATTAGTATTAGTTTCTACTATTGAGGAAAAGGGCTATGAGGTCTTGTTCCATGATGGGCAGGTGCTCCTTCTCCCCAAGGGGTCTAGCATCACTTCATCCAAAGTGATTGGTACTAGACATGAGAGACTGTACAAGTTCTTGTTTCAGCCAATGAGAGCATTGATTCATTCCACCACCACCAGCAACAACATTGACCTATGTGAGCTATGGCACATGAGGATGGCACATTTGCACCATGGGGCTTTGAGAGTTCTGAGGGAGATGGTGACATGAGTTCTAGATTTTAGTTTAGAGCGCCATGAGTTTTGCAAGGGTTGTGAATTGGGAAAGCACACCAAGACTACTTTTTCGAGCAGTGACAGTAGAGTAGCAGGGATTCTTGATCTTATACATTCAGATGTATGTGGCCTGATGTCTTTGGCATCGTTGACTGGCTTCCTATACTATTTTGTATTCATTGATGACTTCTTCTGAAAGTCTTGGATTTTCTTCATGAAGACCAAAGGACAGGTCTTCAATTGGTTCCAAGAGTTCAAAGATCTTGTGGAGAACCAGACAGGGAAGAAAATCAAAGTCTTGAGATCGTACAATGGGGGTGATTATACCTCCAAGGAGGTCATGGAATTTTGTGCAGGAGAGGGCATCAAGAGAGAGTTGACTGTTTCTTACAACCCACAATAGAATGGGGTTGCAGAGAGGAAGAATAGGGCCATTGTTGGGGCTGCGAGAGCCATGATACATTATCAGGGGCTCCCACTATTTCTATGGGTTGAGGCATGCTACACTTCAGTTTATCTGCAGAACAGGAGTCCTCACAAGGTTGTGGGGAACATGACTCCTGAGGAGGATTTTTCTAGGAAGAAGCCTGAGGTGGGGCACTTTCATATTTTTGGGTGCATCACTTATTCATATGTCCCTTCTAAGAAGAGGACAAAGCTGGAGCCCATGGAAGAGAGAGGGATCTTTTTTGGGTACAATGAGACTTCAAAGGATTTATGTATTTACCTTCCTTCCTTGAGGAAGACTGTCTTGAGGAGGGATGTCAGATTTGAGGAGGACGAAGCCTTTAGGAATTCTAGAGGGATAAAGAGATGTGAGCATTCTTCATCTCAGATGCAGGTGAACCCGCAACAGACTATAGTGACACAGAGCTCGAGGACACTATCTTCGGTGACGATAGGTTCACAAGTGACAGGGCCACAAAGTTCAGGTTTGCAGGCTACTGATCCACGGGTTTCAGGATCAGGTACTTTAGAGTCTACTTCAGGATCATTGTCTTCAGGAGATGGGGTTGAGCAGGGAGAGTCCCCTCCATGGGACACTACTTCAGAAAGGAGGAAGCCCAAGTGGCTTCAATACACTTTGAGGGAGGCACACGGTTTAGTGGGGAATCCCAGACAGATAGTGAGGGAGAGTAAACCTCCTGAGAGGTTTTGCAGCTACATCGCGATGGTGAGTAGTATTCGGGAGACTGAACCTTCCACTTTTGAGGAGGCTACTGGTAGACAGGTATGGAGAGATTCCATGATGGAAGAGTACAATTCCATCATGAAGAACGATGTCTAGGAAGTTGTTCCTAGACCTGAGGGGAAGTCAGTGGTGACTTCCAAGTGGCTCTATAAGCTAAAGCACGTTGCAGATGGCAGCATCGAGAAGTACAAAGATTGCTTTGTGGCTCGGAGGTTTTCACAGGTTGAGGGATTTGACTATGATGAGACCTTTGCGCCTGTTGCTAGATACACTTTGATCAGGGCAGTGATCTCCATTGCAGTAGAGATGGGTTGGAATATCCACCAAATGGATGTGAAGAACGCATTTCTGAATGGTCTTATTGAGGAGGAGATGTATATTGAGCAACCATTGGGATTTGAGTTGCATGGGATAGAGTCTCATCTGTGTAGACTGAAGAAGGCATTGTATGGGCTGAAACAAGCTACTAGAGCTTGGTATTCAAGGATAGATGCTTATTTGCAACAATTGGGTTTTGAGAAGAGTGACGGAGATCCCAACCTATACTTCACTGTGGTTGGAGAGGATCCTCTCATTCTTCTTCTATATGTGGATGATCTTTTCATTACAGGGGCAAAGAGACTCATCAACAGCTACAAGGAGAGCCTTGCTTCAGAGTTCGAGATGAATGATATCGGACTGATGCATTACTTTTGGGGATTGGAGGTTTGGTAGGAGCATGAACACATCTTCCTGGGACAGGGGAAGTATGTGTGTGATATTCTAAGAAGATTTCAGATGGGAGATAACAGGCCCATGACAACTCCCATGATTACCAACTGGAAGAAGCTTCATGTTTTTGAGTCACAGTTGGTGGATTCCACTTTGTATCATCAATTGATCGGGTCATTGATGTATTTGGTCAATACCAGGCCAGATAGTTTTTTTGTTGTCAACACTCTCAGTCAGTTCATGGTGGAGCCTAGGAGAGTGCACTGGGTGGCAGCAAAAAATGTGCTCAGGTATCTTTGTGGTATGATAGATTATGGTTTGGACTATCAGAGAGGAGATGGAGTTTGTTTGGTTGGCTATACAGATTTAGATTGGGTAGGATGTGTCAATGACAGGAAAATCACTTTAGGGTGCTGTTTCGGATTGGGATCAGTAGTTGTGTCTTAGTTCAGTCAGAAACAAAAGTCATTAGCTTTGAGTTCTTCAGAGGCTGAGTATATGGCAGCCAGTCAGGCCAGTTGTGAGGCACTTTGGCTTCGCAAGATGCTGGTGGGATTGTTCGGTGTGCAGTTGAGGCCTACTGTGATTTACTATGATAATCATAATTGCATTAAACTCTCAGAGAATCTCATTTTTCATGACCAGTATAAGCATATCTAGATTCGTTATCACTTCATCCGAGACTATGTTCAGAGAGGAGCTGTGGAGCTACATTACATATCTACAGAGGAGCAAGTTCCAGACATACTCACCAAGGCATTGGGCAGAGGCAAGTTTGTATTTTTCAGGGACAAGATTGGAGTGGTGAGTAACTCTTTCCTCGGTAAGAATGAGTGTTAAATTTTCAGTTAAATAAAGTACCTAGGCAAGTGTTTCTCGTCCCTAGGCGCCTAAGGGGTGAGAAAGTGCTTAATGTGGGCCCTAGTCATTTAATTTGTGAGATGCAGATTAAAAGGTGACTTTATGACTTTAATGAGGGTGAATGAAGAGAAATTAAATCTCAGCCACACATATAATCTAATCTCAGCCATTGGATTAGAAAACTCCTCACCTACCTCATGAGGTCGATTAGGGTAGAGGGGTGCACCCATTCTTGGTTTGTTGATTCATTTTTGAGAGAGAAAGAGAGAGAGCATTTTCGAGCAGCAAGAGAGCAACCATTTATGAGAGCTAGGGAATGCTTTCCAAGGAAGAATAATAACACAAAAATCGAGGCAAAGGTTCAACATACACAAGAGGTCGTAAAAAACGCATTTCGAGGTCTGTACAGTCATTTGTGTGCACGGAAATTGGGACAACAGACAACATTTAATTCTATCCATATGGTATGGATTTTATCAGTCCATACAATGTACTTTTGGCATCGATTTCGAGGAGGGACAGACAACCATACTCAGGCCATACCATACGAATTATGTATAGGTCTGTATATTCCTTTCTTGGAACAAAAATCAAGACAGATTGTTGTGTGTTTTTTATTGGAAGTTTGGCACAGTTTTCAAGGTGACCGTACAGCCATTAATGCACCCAGAAATTTTCTGAAGCAGTTGTCACAAATTTCAAAGTGACCGTACAACATTTTGGAGGCATAGAAATCGAGGAGTAGACTTGTATTTGAGTGCAGAAAATTCTGGAAAGAATTTTGAGGAGTTGGCTGATTTTCCTGTGTGAAGATTTGGCACGGTTGTCGAGATAAGTTTGTCATTTAAATTTCTGAAGATGAATATGTTGTAAAATAATTCTATGAAGCTCCTAAATAATAAAAAGCTCCCTCTCTCACTGGTTTTCCCCTAGTGGGTTTTTCTAAGGTCAAAGTTAGACCGAAAATATTTGTGTCAATATTTTTTGAGTTTTTATGTGTTGCTAATATTTTATTTCTGCGTTAAAACGGAGTTCATAATCCTCATGTTTCAGTTCTGATATTAATTTTCTGTTGTGTATTTAATTGTTGATATAAAACTGGGTTTGCGCATTAAACATTGGCTGGAAAAATCAGCGAGACTGAAACTGGGTTGGGGTCTGAAAATTTACACATCATCAAGAAGATAATGAGAGAGAGATAATACACCATAGTAAGTAAAGTGATCACTTTTCAACATACTTTATATTTCATGATTCTCCTTAAGAAATCATCCATTTGTGTCAAATACGATGAAGATATCAAATATGAGTCTTAATATCATCCTTCAAGGTTGCTCCATATGGGAAGACATATATAGCATGTTTTGTAACAGAGAATTTCCAGAAAATCATCCAGACCTCAAAGTCTATTAGAGCACACAGAGAAGTGGCATTCATGTCATGGAAGCATGGCCTGCGATTTTACCCTACAACGAAGTGGCCATATGGTCTTACAAAAATGTGAATGAACAATCACAGACTATCATCGATAGGAAAGTAAATCTGATATCTTCTTTGGCTCAAGACAACGTTCAAAGGAACTATAAAATGCCAAAACCATTGGTGTACCTAAACAAGACGTTCTTGAAATTGTTTTCCAAAGAGAAGTTCAAGCCTCTGGAAATCATCCAGAATTGGTGGATGAAGAAGTATCCTTTGTCACTAGTCTCAACATGATATACAATACCCAACATTTCAAGCCACCATATAAACTTCTAATCACAAGGATTTGCATATTGTATGGAGAAAAACACATTAATTTTAACAATACTCAGTTGTGATACAGAAGTATTTGTGGGAGGAGGAGTGGATTGGTATCGCACAAAAAAGAAAAATAAAGTGTTGTGATCATTAGGTAAGGAAAGAAACTAAGTATATACTTGTGGGTTTGTGTGTTTTCAGACCTATAGACTTGATAATAGCCCAATCCACAACCCGCATTTCAAAGGAAAAAGAAGTTTAAGTATAGAATATACAAGAAACACGAGAGGAGTAAGAAAAATAATAAGGATGGATCTATATACACTAATGTTGATAAAAAAATATAGATCAAAAATATGACAGAACAACTAGATACCTATGGGACAAGGTCGAGATGAGGTAGGTGGAGGTGATGTATATATGTGGGAAGAGGCCATGATGAGGAAAGTGGAGGTGGTGTATCAAGGTGGAGCTGGTGGAGCATGAAATGATTGACAGTAGCATTTGTGTAGATACAATGTGGTTTGGAAAACAAGTTTTGGGAATTTGATAGGTCCTGGGAAAATCTATCCCTATATACATACCTTTGAAATAATGAAGGAAAAATTAATTATGCCAAAGACATGTATATAGGGATAGATTTTTCCCAAAAACTGTCAACCACTCAAAACATGTCATATAATATCACCTTCCATGTCACCTATCCACATGTCTCCTACCTCATTTGCTTCCTATTTGGATTCAACCTCCCGTGTCATTGTCTTGAGAACACTCCCACCACGTACAAGATCCAGTACAACCCCATCCCTAGCACCTTCATTCCACAATCAATCATCATCTTATCTACTATATTTTGAGATATTTTGAAATTAACTCAAGGCATTGACAAAATGGACTAACCTTACTTCCTTTGATTTGTCTACAGTCGCCCTCAATTTTCTCCGTGCTTTTCTCCTCCGATTGATTTCTTTATGACCTAACGCGTTAACTTTGGTCATTGATAAATATTTAATTAAGGAAATACTCTTGGACATTCACAATTTATAATAATAAAGGACAAGAATCTCCTCTCGAACATACAATTTTCATTTACCCCACCCAAAACCCTCCTCCTCTATTTTCAACTTTAAAAAAAAGTACACATCCTCCTTGCTCAAATAGACTATATAACATGGTGTAAAAGATGCTCATTTACATGATACATGAGTTATCTCTACATTTCTCAAAAGAGTAGATAATTCATTATCTCTATCTCTACATTTTAAAATTGCAAATCCGTGAAAGCTATTCTACATAACCTCAGAACAAAAGAATGTTGTGGAAATGGTAAATGATGTGGAGACATTGCGGTAATAGAAGACCCAATAAAATCTACTACAAAAAAATACATCCCCATTATATGAAATCAGATATGAAGGTGTTGTAATTATTTATTCATGAGACTAACCTCCAATTTTGGATGATCGACAATAGAATAGGGACTATCTCCAATTTTGGATGATCGACAATAAAATAGGGACTAACCTCACATTATACTTTGATCCATATTATACTTCCATGTCTGCATAAAGTAAAAACATGTCAATAAAATTTCCTATCAACCTTCATACTACTAGGGAATCTGTAGAATAAGACATTGCAGCAGATTAATCATAATTATTTCTTCTTGCATTCCTTCTTCCCAAAAACATTCATGGGTTATTAAGTGGCGAATGTAATTGATGTATCATAGTATGGAATGAAAACAAATGGAATAAGAAAGTTTGACACAACATTTTCCATAGCTTGAATTTTTCAAGATCCATGTATGATGGTTCCACACCAAAAAAAACTCCTTAAGAGATGCCACGTGTACATTTTTTAAATTTTAATCTCTAAGTAGAATGCACAAATGATTGAGGAATCTGGGATCTTTAATTGCTCATTCTTATTAAAAATATTATTCAATTCACCTTCATTATATACTGTTGAATTTAATGTAGATATAGGTAATTAAGTCAAGCAAAGTTTAATGTGCCTCGTCAAAATTGATTACCTAAAGATGTGTTTCTAAAACATTAATTTATTCATTAACTCATTAAAGGTGACCATTTCAACTTATTGGAAATCAATTGCATGCTATTAATTTCAGTTGTAGGCTAAACGTTCTACGAAATGATTATTTTTCTCGAGGATATTTGTCCAAAATCTGGCAAGAAATTGTTAGATTGGTAGATTTGAGTGATTATTTCTGTATAATCCGAGTGCTCCATGGATTTTTCATCATGTTGAATCCATTTCTACATTCAAAAATGGATTTTGAACAACAAAAAATAATGATTCATGTAAATTTATATTACTGAATTCCGGTGAAAAAAGTCATTTCGTAGAATAACTAGACAACGCCTTAATTTAATAGATATGGATATTAACATCGTAACTTAAAAACAAATATATTAATTCCATTTAATGCCAAATAAAATTAATTTATGGTTTTGTATAATTTATATTTTCACAAAACAATATTTAATTTTCAAGTTAAATGAATCAAATTTAAGTCATTGAAAATATGTCTAATGCAAGACCAAGATGTTTATTTAATTTTTTTTCTTATATAGATTTATAAAATCCTAATATATTAATCCTTTCAGGTCACCAAAGGACATGGATTAGATCACAACCGAATTTCAATGGGGTGGTTTCTAAATAAAGGCCCAAATTCTCCATGCCAATATAATTTCAATATAATTTGACTTGAAAAGGATTACAAAACCTTAAAAAAAGACAACTAAATGTTTATGAAAGTGATGCTTAAATGAGGATGGAATTTCCACATCGTAGCTTAATCAGAATAACATGGGTTCCAACAAAGTGATATGGAATGGCCACATCAATATTAATCGAATTTGGAAGAACATGGGGTCCCATATATAAATATTTATAAATTATTAAATCTATCAACACAAAATCTTCCAATTTCTTAATAAAATGGGCATAATGTGTCATCCAGTTTGAAACGACTTTAAATAGGTGAAAAAACTAGTTTTGTATGTAGGCAAACATCTGCTTTAGTTTATCAACCTGTGCTAATTGGTTAGGAATGTTATCCTCATGTTTTGAATAGAATATTATTAAGGTTGGATGGATTCCAATAACTTTGGTCATCATTTTTTTTTATAGAAAATATATTTGCATATTTAAACTAAATAACGACCATAATAAATGTCAGTTGAATGAAAATATATATAACCATACTTTTAAAATGTTTCGGGCCTTTGAGTATACTAGGATTTACTTCCTCTCTTTTCAAAATGAAGAGGTATATTACCATTTCAAGGGTTCATCACTAATTTTAAAATAAAATATTTTAATTACAATATTTTTGTGATTTGTATTAATAACATTAAAATGAAAATCCTCCTTGAATTAATTAGTCATTCCCCGGAGGCATGAATTAATGGATAGCTTTTCCAAAAACATATTTTTCACCAAAAACTGATCATCCTAAACTACTAGGTTTATTTTCATCCTTTCTTGACAATTGTCCTCAACTTCCACATGTCCTTGATCAAGTCCTATGACCTACTCCACTTGCCATCTAAGAAAATCTAAGCTGATATATCTATTCAAATCAAATCATATAGGATCATACTTTTCTACCATATCCAATGTGTATACATAAACCTGGTGTGTAGTTGCAATAACTCACTAGAAGCACTAGAAGGAAGTGAGACCCATGTTTTTTAGGATGGATCCTAGCCACTATGAGTGCATCTTCATATTGGTATGCATGAGTCCTGATGAATCTTATAGAGATGATCCCATGTCGGGTGTAGTTTTGTGGTTTAGAATTAGACAAAATTAAGTTTATCAAGAGATTTTGGTCATGGTGTGGATTGATCCATTACAATATTGACACTGGAACTCCATTCTATATCCATGGATGTGATGCCTAGGAATCCATTCAATGTGCTCTTTTCTCATAGGTTTAGTTCAGGAAACCTATATTAAAGTTCTCTTAACTATTAATTTCCCCTTTAGTATAAGGTGGACAAGTGACTCATATGAAGAAATATCCACCCAATACTTTTAGCGACGATAATCCTTGTATTTTGCAGTGCCTCTCATTTTACTTGTTTTATCCCACAAGTTGGTTGAGAACAAGAAAAATGATTGATTAAATTTGATATTGACATAGAGAAAGTAGAACTTTTATACATGATATAGTTTGTGTTATGGTAAAGTTCCCCCTGTGGACAGGTGAAATCCCCCTTGGATAAATACCCCTATTAATCCAAGGAAGAAGAAACAAAATGGTGAACTACTTCCCCCTAGACCTATTTCAACAATTAGAATGATAAGGAATATATGGATGACTTACCTTTTTACGCCGGTTTTCCTCTCTTCTTTGGCTTTTGACCTTGATGTCCAAGCTCCTAGGAACAAAAAGAGACCTGCAAAGAACAAATAGAAACATCTTTCTTCCACACTATATTGTTAAGTGAAAATAGATCTATCTATGATGAATTTAACAACAATAGACATGCATATACTTGAACACATATTACATGAGAGGAATAAGAAAAGTTATGTATTAATGGAAAGCCAAAAAAATGGAAGCACTTACGATCTCAAGTTTGATGTTGCAACAACAACTCCAAGGTCTCCTTTCCATCCCCTTGGATATAATACAATAATAAGTATGATGCTCTTAATTCTCCCCCCTTTTACCCAAGAATCACCTCCATTATATAGGAGTTTGAGCCATAACAACCTTGTGATACTTTGGGAATATGGTTGAGGATTTAGCTCCATAAGTTGGGATTTGTCTTATCAAATGAATATTGAGTTTTCCTAAGATGGAGCCAATAGATATGACTTGAATCCTTGACCCAAACAAACCTTGGGATATTTTGGGAAGATGGTTGAGGATTTATCTCCATAAGTTGGTATTTGTCTTATCAAATGAATATTGAGTTTTCCTAAAATGCAGCCAAGAGATATGACTTGAATCCTTGATCCAAAAAAACTTAATCTTTTCAGATCTTTCCCTTAGAAAATGGTGGCATAGTTGTAACTTATTTATATCTCTCATAACACTGAGAACATGGAGATGGTATTACTCCCTCATAACTGATCAAGGAGCGATGACAAGGTTTAATCGTTCTATATAGATGGACAAGGGAGTGATGGCACTGTTAGCACTATGTAATTTGATTGGCTGAATAAAAAAGATACAAAGGTAACCACAAAACAACTTTAGAACTAGACACTAGCCTATACAGTTCAGAGAGGGATCTCTCTTGTCACTTAGTCTTTGATATATAGGTTCTTTCAAAACTCAATGGATAGGTTTTGATAATTGGATAGATTTTTATAAGTTTTATTGGCAAGGATGTATGGTATCTCTTGGGCAATGGAGTCAACCCCTAAAAAAAATGAAAACAATGACTGGTATGTTGAACTTCCGAGAGGAACAAAGTATAAATTAGGTAATGAACTTTCAGTTTTTTACTTTGTTGTGTAGGGAGAAAGAAGAAGGAAACATGTAACATAATCAAAGAACCATGAAAGATGAATTCTGACCAGTTAAGAGAGAAAAAAAAAAGTTTAAATCACTTGAATATAAAGCACCACTTAGATGAATTTTAGACCCTTCAATATTCGATTTAAACAGATGAATAATAAAAGCACAAGAAATACATACAAAGACTAGAGCACAAGCTTCAAGACACCACCATTATAATCTTTTTCTTGGAAAGTTTTGGACTTCTACATTTGTATTTCATTCAGATTCAGAGAAGTTTTTACACTATCAAGCAAAATGACTATACTTCTACCAACGCGCCTCTCTTTACATGAAAATGATCAAAATATATAAGAGCCTATTGCCACACTAGGCTACTAGGAGTCAAACTACTGCTTCCTAGAATTATGGATCTGGTTGCTTTCAAGGAGAACAACTTCTAATTGATATACTAAAAATAGAAGATCTGATTTTGACCATCTTAATGTAACATAAAATATCTTTTACAATCATATATCCTGAGAAATATTTGACCATGTTTTTGTGATGAATCATCAAGTACATCTAGAAATCATTTCAAATCATCCTATGCATTGTTTGGCAACTCTGCCACCTTTGCGTAGAAAAATTGGGCTATTGTTGCGCAAGTGCTACCTACAACATTTACGTAGAAAATTTGCATAGAAAACTCCATTTTGTTTTAATTCATGCATATCCAGGTGGAAATAAGTGACTGGGGACCTGTGTTTGCCTCAAAACTCATTTTCCATTCACCTCATGCTGTCCTTTTTAATCATGTGAGTCTACAACATTTGCGTAGCGCGGACTTGCTACGCAAGTGTTGTGTATGACAGTTTACCAGTCAAAATAAAAATTGTTCCCAGGAAATATTTTATGTTGTCACCCTTGTGAAAACCTTTTTCCAACATCAAATGCATGCTTCCCACAAATTTTATGACATAAACAAAAACTTGGGATGACCTCATACCTAAAAATCCAAAACTGTAAGGCCTCCTCACTCATATCTCTGTCATTTCAGCAAGAAGGTTTAGTCTATTTTTACCTTCTTTATGAACTTTCACTTGCAACCTTAAAGCCCTATTTATCTTTCTCAATGATAGATTCTACCTCTTTAAGTTCTGAATTTGCTTGGATAAAAATGCATTCTTCTTCAATTTTAATTGGTAAATTGAAAGTGTTGCACAAGCATTTTTGGTGGCTGGTACACATTCTCGGAAATTACTTTGTATCCTTTGTTCTAATGACCTATTCTCTTCCCTGAGATGGATAATTAGGACACAGGCCTCACTTAATTGTTTATTTAGCCACTTCATATTTTTCTCACTCTCTCCAGGTGACATATGGCGTATTTCAATTTTTGCAGGTTGGCCCTGCACATCTACGATATTTTTTTTGGTTCAAAACCTTGTTATAGTAGCTGAAGGCTTGACTGAAACTATAGTCTTGGTACTTTTCAAAACTTCATTCTCCTTTGATATTTCATTTATAGAATCTTCCTTAATTTGTGGTGCATGTGCCTCAAGAGCCTTCTCTGCTAGCTTCCTTTTCAATTCTCTGCTCTCCTGGTAGAACTAAGCTATGACATGTTGAGCCTCTATGAGTTGTTTATTCATCTCCCTGACCTATGAATATTTATCCCCTGACTTCACTAGTTCTTCATCCATCTCCTAAGCTACAATTTCAAAAAACATTGTTTGTATTGTGGGTGTGGAAAACCTTCTAGCAGCTGACCTTGTGATTGGTCTATTGGGTGCCTGTGTCTCTTTTGGCTCATCAGTGAATTGTAGCCTCCTAAATTTATTTAGAACTAGATGGATTGGTGATGGGCCCTCAATCTCGTTTCCATTTCCCTTTTTAGCAGCATTTCCTCCTTTTCCTCCAGGGCCATTAGAATCCAGTCTTTCAGTAGACAAGGGGGTATCTCCTTTGGGATCCAGGGGAATGTTTGTTGATGTCAAGAAGGAATCCCAGTCTCTGGTCAATTTTCTTATCTCGTCAACCACTAAAATATTTACCAAGGAGAAGTGAAACAAGCTACTCTTAAGTTTGTTAGCCCTGGCTTGTACTTTATATGCCATTTTTCCTAATCTTCTACATAGGTAAAAGGGTAAGTTAATGGTGATTTTTCCTGTGAAATGCATGAGGAGTCTTTAATGGTACTAGTACACCCTATCAAAGCTATGCTCACAAGTAAAATACCTTTGGATTACTCTCAAAAACCTCTCATTGGGTTCCATAACATACTCCCCGGGGATAGTGGCACCAATATTCTGCTTTCTATATTGAGGCTTGAGGAAATCAATATAAAACATAAGCTACAGAGGCATACCTTTAAACCATTTATCTCCCTGTATTGGAATCTCTATTGCAGCTTCTATGGTTTCCTTTGATACTGGAAACGTGACCTTTGCAATGATTTTATTGAAACCATTGAAGTTCAAGGCGAAATCCTTTGTCAGTTTCATGTTATACCCTTGGATCCTTTCACAAAATCTCATACACTTAGCTTTCTCAAAAGACGCTCTGTAGGCAGGGTCCGAGTTTACCAAAGTCAAATATTGGGGCTCATAACTCAACACATTTACACTCCTGGATTTCTTCTTTTCCTGCATTTTCATGGATATGCGATATCTTCTTTTCAAGGTAAACTTTTCAAACTGTTTAAAACCAAATGTGTTTTCGAAATTCAACACGCAAGTTTGCGCAGTAAATCAGTAGGGCTAGGGTTTGCTCCAATAAGAGTAACAAAGATTTGTTGTATGAGAGGTGAACTATTCAAGGGATAAGATAGCATAATACATGGGCTCAAAATATTTTTTACAATAATACAAAGAACAAGGAATGCGTAGCACGAATCAGAGAAACAATCTTTGCGTAGAGAGGGGAGTCTACTAAGAAAAAAATTTTGAAGCTTGCTCGAAAGGTCATTGTTTATGTACAGGTCATGAATGAAATGAAAATAGACAAAAGGTGGTAAATCTGCATGCATGAGTGGATAAGGAATGGATTTGAAAAATGAAAGTAATTGTTCATAGATGACAAGACCTCCCAAGCCAATTCTAGTAATTTGCGCAGTGCGCATATGTTTGAAGTTTTCCAATGGTACAAATGAAATGGGGTGTAATCATTGTCCCTTTTCTAACCTCATCAATTGTGATGATGAACCATGATAAATTTTGACATGAATTTCATCCCTAACCTATGACTCATCTTTGACACATAATTTCCCATTTTGTGACATGATTTTAAACTATGAATACAAGGACCTTTACAAATCTTTCAACATGATGGACTCTTATACCCCTTGATGGTGTATTATGAGATAGACACAACATCATTTGATTCAAACCTATGACTTAACTCTCTATTGACATGCATATTACCCTTTATTTGATCAATGACTTCATGAGCATAACACAATCATTATTACTCATTAGGAATGCCTTGGTTTTCCCAAGACCAAGGCATGCCTCTGAAAAATTATGGAAAAACCTCTAACTATACCCTAAAAATAATGATGTTAACATTTGGCTCCAATGGGGATGTTATCCTCCTAGTGAGGTAGCAAAGAACAACAGACCATGTGTCTAACCATTGGACTTTATATGGCTAAAAAAGACTCTAAAATGATAAACAAACTGTTTGATAAGACTTATTTGACATAATTTAACCAGACTCGGCATAAAATTAGGGACTTCACTTCGAGCATCAATTTCCTGTTGATTATTGACTTTAACTACTAAATATACAAGCATTTATTTACAATGAGATGAACAAACCATAAATCTTTAAGTAAGGTATTGCTTGAGAAACCTTCCATTTACAGGCCCTCCACCAATGATGTCTCCAGAGTCCATTTAGTTCTGTTGGCAGCCAATTTAATTTTTTTTCATTGCCCTATAAGCTGCCTACACCTATGTCTCCTGAACTTCAAATTGTCGTCGCATTTTGCAAATAGACGATATTTTCATTTCTTGCGACACTTGCAAATTGGTCTCAATTTAGTTTTCACAACTGTAAGCATGAAAAATCGTCCATCGTTATTTGAACTGTCATGATATTCTCATTGATATTCTGAAAGGCACTTACCTTTGGTTTATTATTGTGTGGCTAAATGAATTTTCAAACTATGCCTATTTCGACATTTTTTGTTGCATAACTTAAAAGGCATTGAGCATATAGATTTATATTGTTTTGCACTTGCCTAGTCATCAGATTGCATCGGGGTCATGGTTTATTTTGTTTTTATATGATGTGATCCTTATTATTATAAGCTCTTGGCTTGTCAAATTGTATGAAATTGATTGTCACAATGTTTTATAAGCGTTTGATTACACACTTATACGATGGCACATATTTAACTTTTGGTTTGATTTCACATTGAACATTCATGGTTTGAAATAATACAGTGGCGCATTGGTATATCATCCACCGTTTGATTCTTGGGTTGGCCAATTAATATGGTGTGAACTATGTTTTGATTGATTGAACGGAGGTTGTACTTTTCCATTACTATTATGCATGGTGGTGAATAATCCCACCACCCTTGCATGTGCACATTAATGCCTCCCCTTTGATCATTCGTAGTTGTTAGCCCAAACGACTTTGCTCTTGTGTGTTGTTGTTTTCAACCCAAACCCTGACCATGTGCCCGCACCATGGCTCCAGTCGTAAGGGCTGAACCCAATGGTAGCTAGGCTCTGTTGATGTTCGACAGTGCTCATAGTGACCTTGAGGAATTTGGATGGCTCCCGTTCATACAAAAGTGTGATGGTTTTAATCCCTACGTGGCTCGACAATTCGCATTAACCTTTGATGGATGTCAAGCCAAGGTCGGGGATGTCCAATTGGAAATTAACGAGCAATTTTTCAGTTTAGCTACGGGTCTGCCTGCCACTGGACAACGATGGTCCAAGAATTGCAAAGTGGAAGAGGCCCGTGGATACTGCTCTTCCAGTCGCATAAGGTTAGCTCCTGAGACAAAGGTTTTCCCGCGAATATGCTCAAGCAACGTTGGCACGATTTGCTGATGATAACCAAATAGTTTATCACCTACGAAGGCCGGTATGGGTTTGTTTTCTTACACCACCTTCATCTGCTTATGGTTTTCATGGGCTATGAGCTTAATATGCCTTATTACTTGCATAGAAGCCTATTTAAAATGTCTAAGAGATACAAAAGGAACCAGGTTGATAGTAGCCTTTTTCACTATGGGTTGATTAAAATGATTATTGTCTGTCATTTGGGGTTACACCGAGACTATTGGAACGATTTTCTTACTCGCAATAATTTTGAGGATTCAAACCCACCACAGGTTGACAAACTTGTGGTGAGCGAGGGAAAGTCTGTACCCCCGGTACCCTACATTATCCTGTTACCTAAACCCTTACCCGACTCACCTATCGACCTACCCCACTCTGTGACCAAGAATGTCAAAACTGTTAAACTCGTGGCTAAAAGGTCTAAAGCCAAACCTACTGCAAATGCCAAAGGCAAAAAGAATGCCCATCTAATTTCTCGAATGGCAAGGAAAAAGCCAAAACCTCCTATCAACCCTAACCCTATCGTGGTGAGTGAAGACTACGACTCAGAAATGGAGCGTTACTTGGCTAGTGAATACCCCTATTTGGAAGGTCTGTGTGCCAAGCCCGAATACGACTTTGTGAAAAACCTACCACCTTGCTTGCAAAATGACCCTAATTACCCAGGCATTAAGCTACCTTGTGAAACCCTCGGTGATTCATTAAAACCCTCTCCTGCTCTACCTCAACCTATTGTACCATCCTGTGATCAGTGTAGCTCATGGTTAGAGAGGTATTATCTTGATGTGCCAATGCTACAGTCCAGAATTCATTCTTTGGAGGACCAAGTTGCACAGCTTACCAGTCAAAAGGCGAAATTGCAAGCCACTGATAAGAAACAGAGAATGACAGGCTCTATTCTGTTTAAAAATGTGGAGTCAGCTACAGTGGTCGTGAATTCAAAATTGGCATAGCTCGAGTAGCCTCACCGGTATGTCTATCACCTGTTTATATAACAAACTCATAGCTCTGGTTACAACATGGATTTGATTTGTCACATAAGCATGCATTATGTACATAGTTTTGTTTTGATAAATCGAATTTTGTTTTCCCAGTTTAGATTTGACTGGATCTCCTTCGATTTGATTGATCGTGGTATGGATTGGATTGGTTTAATTTAGCTTAAATTGGTTGCTTTGTTGTCGATTGAAACACAAGTTGTTTCTCGTATTCGATTCTGAACACAATCATATTTCATTTTGATTTCATGATATGTTTGGTGATAATTGTGATATGGTTAACTGTTACGGTTTTATGAACATATGATTTTCGACCCAGCTCGAATACAATTTGGATTATGTTTAATATGATTATGTTTTATATGCACCTAAATCGTGAATAGATACGAATCATAACAGTTATACCCAGCCAGTTAGTTCGCGTTGGTTGACTCCACCATGTTATCAGTTCGATTCATATTGCAATGAATATACTGTTTAAATTTGATTTGGGGAACGAAAGTGACTATACCCAGGATGACAATTTGTTTCTATATTTAACTCAGTCATGATTTGTGTCGATTGTTTCCCGGTTTATGATTATCACTTATGTTGATGGTTTTGATCAGTATTTGATCCTGTCTGTTGACTGTGTAACGCTCAACGATCGAAATCTATGGCGAAATTTGGTTGATGCTGTTATGAATGTTTTATTTGATCATAATCGTAACAGTCTTTCCATCTTTGTATTTGATTGAAACAACATGAATCTTATGCTACATTGTTATAGCCATAGTAATTGGATTATGATTGTGTTGGATTAG
>ML777606.1:1445444-1463866 GCA_009831015.1 Picea engelmannii | reverse complement strand
TATTTCACTTGCATTTTAGTTTCCTAGTTTAGTTGATTTTGGGAATATCTTCCCAGATTATGTAAAACAGTTTGATATTATCCACAGGGAGGTTTTACCCTGTGGAGAGACTTATAAATACCTATCATTTTTGTAATAATGAAGATCCTCATTCGTGGGAGAACAAGGATATGGAGTTTTAATATAGACTGAGGCGGAATTTGGTGTTTTGTTACAGCTTTAGCTTCTCATTATATCAATATTTTGTTTCATGTTGTGTATATCAATTTGTATCTGGTTAATGACTACTTTAGCTATCTTAATCATGTGCAAATGATATAATTTAATCACTGTAATCCATATCTGGTTTCTTCCAAGTGTATAAAAGGCATAAAAATTGTTTACATTTAGTTTGTGAATGACAGGTTTATCTTCTTCATAAGTTGAATTATCAAATATAATTTTTCGCATAACAGGTTTCCCTTATTGCGGAGATTTATAATCATATAGTTGTTATGATTTTTTATGTCTTGTTTGTCCTGTAAGCCACTCCAAGAGTAGTGCAACCAATCATTTACGAAAAGCTTCTGGATCAACCGGTGCGAGTTTCCTTCCTCCGACCAACTTCGAAGTCATCATACACAGGAAAAATTAGGAGCGCTTCTAGGTCAGTTAATCTTTTGTTTGCTATTTTTATTAGTAGTTTAGTTCAGATATTAGTTTAATTAGATTTATAGAATTAGTATATTAGATTGTTTAATTTCAATTAGTATATTAGATCGTTTAATTTCAGTAAGTTTTGTCTCTTATTCATAAAATCATAAAATCATAAAATATCTCTAACTGTCTTAGGACAGAAATCAAAATGCGTTTTACGGGTTTTATTCAAATCTGCAAGTTGTACATTTGTGAATAAGTTGTAATTCAATTAGTAATTAGATAGTTAGTTATTAGATTAGTGTATTAGTTTGTTTTTTATTTATTGTTAGTTAGTTTAATTTCTTGTATTTAGTTTTAGTTAGTTTGTTTTAGTTAGTTTTAGTTTGTTTTATTTTGTTTTAGTTAGATTACTTAGTTTAGATTAGTTTTCTCTTTGGTTTCCCTAGGACCTTAGAGCGGCCAACGGAGCCGTTAAACTCGTCAGGGTGGTTCATTCCAAACGGCTTGGGTTATTTAGACAACCCCGTACCGGTTCCACTCTCTCAATTGACGGACAAACAATTTTGCCCATCAACAAGTTCTTGCAATAGATAAGAATTATTCCCATGATAACCAAGAATTCAATTTTGTATGGTCCCAGCCATAGGTAGTCAAATTTTCCATGCTTACCCTTATCTTCATTTCTTACATCCCATTTCAATACTAGATCATCTACCTTGAAATCATCCACCTTTGTATATTTATCAAAGATCATTTTTATCTTGTCATGATGTAGTTGTTCCTTGTTGTATATGTATTCCCTCATCTGATGTACATGTGTCAACTCATTTATCCTTCTTCGAGCATCATTTGGTTCATCCTCATGTTCTTGTAGTAGCTTCATGACTGGAAACCCTACTGAGGTGGGAAAAGTTGCATCTATACCATACACAATCTGGAAAGGTGATGTAGCAATAGACCTCTTAGTAGTAACCCTATCAACCCACAATGCATAAATAAGTTTTTTGTGCCAAGACTTCTTGTTTTCCTGCAACAACCTTTTGATAATTGTAGTCAAGCTCTTTGATCCGGATTATTTTCGGCATGAAATGAGAGTAGAGATGTAATAAAGAAATATACAATGATATACTGGATATCCAACAATATAACATAAATGTATCAGAGATGCAACCATAAACATAGAGATACAATAATACAATTTCTATTAATGAGCGAAAATGTACAGAGACTGTAAAAAAACAAAGTGAAAGACTCGCTAGAATGGTAGTAGCTTATCTATGAGAAGAGATGTGATAGCTACTCGCATTCACAAGAAGATTCTTATTATAATGAGGCTCTAAGAGCCTTTTTAACATAAGGAAAATCCAAAACCCTAACCCCGGAAGATGAAAAGCCAAAAGGTTTGCAGGCCCCAATGGGGGTAGTTGATACGTCAACTTCCTAGGGGCATAACTTTGGCATACAATCTCTGTTTGGGACACACAATATCTTGTTGGAAATATCTATCCGAGGAATACAAATTTTGATGTGAGCTCCCCGTTTTCCCCAAAAAAAGTCGTTTAGGGCCTCAAAATGGCCCTGGAAGTTTGGGACCCGAAAAAACTGCTAAAAATAGTAAATTACCAAAATTGCCAAAAAAATATTTTGAGCCAGTTGGAAAAGGTGGGTGGCCAATGAAATCCACTTGGATCAATCCTCCCTCGTTAGGAATCAATGGTCTCCATTGCATTGAGTGCCTAGGGGAGAGGGAAAAGCATTTGTTGAATCTGCATCTTGATGAGCTGCTTCCCTTGTTGGAGAAGTTGTGTTTCTTAGCTTGTGGAAGGTTGTCACAAACCTGTTGCTGGCGAGGTTGAATCTGTTCAACCAGTCGGGCTATCTAAGATGATTGCGTGCAGAAAGAATATTTTCATTTTTCTTCAATCTTTTCAACCTACTTCTATTGGATAGAAGGTGCTTGGGCCGAGGTTGTAGTGGTTGTAGTATCCTTCTACTCCCCTTTTGAACAGATTGTGAAGAAGATGAATTATGTAGTATGCGATACTAGCTTGCGAAAATGTTTAGGTGGGACAGTAGTTGGAACTACCTCTGGTATCCTGTAGAGATGACCCCCGAGAGTAACAATGACACTACAGGTTCAAGACTAATAGATAGCATGGCGCTTCCACATATATGGTTGGCCCAAGAGAACATCAGAGACATCCAATGGGGAAACATCAGATAATACCTCATCCTTGAAGGGCTGGATGCCGTATGACAATCGAAATTGTTGGCCGACATGAAGATCTCATCCCTGGTGAAGCCACTCGATGTTGTATGGTTGTGGGTGTGGTGTTCTTGAAAATCCTAACTGTTTGACGACCTCTGCTAAGATGAGGTTCTTCTGAATTCTGCTTTCAACAATAAAATGCAGCGGGGTCCCCTTCACCCACATCTGTGAATGAAAAAGGCGCTCCCCTTCTTCAGGATATGTTGGTTCTTCTGGTTGAATTATTGTGACGCGAAAATATTAGTGGGGTCTGCGTCGATGACCTATCTCTTACCGGTATTTTCAGAATTAGATTATGAATCAGGTTTGACTCCTTGTATTTGATCTCGGCCACAAATGACTATTTTGAGTGACATTCATTGGTTTTGTGCCAGGGGATTTTGTGGAAATCGCACCATTTTCTGGTGTCCTTCTTTGTCTTCTCGTGACCCTTCTTTTCCTGTGGCTTAGACTGGTTTTCAGGAAGTTGTTTGTTAGGGTTGTCTTTCTCATACTTTGGTTGTTGCGAATTTGCATATCTGAACTCTCATTTTTTCTGGTGCTTAAACTTTTGCTCAATTTTATCAACATATTGATAATCAGAACCGAGTGATGAGATGTATAGAAAATCCATTTCATTTTGGATGTATCTATGTAGAGCCCCGCGGTATTTTAGAACCAAATGTCGTTTGGATTCCTTGATACCTATCTTGGTGTGCAAGGTATGGAAGGTATTGGTGAAATTCAGAAGTTCTTGGCCCCTCTTTTGTCGTAGTGTGGTCCATCTCATGTATTGGTCCTCATAGTTTCCAACAGGGTAATATTGTTCCTTTACCGTATCCACGAAAAAATCCCAAGTGGGCTCAACCCCATATATTCCAGAATCCTCTGTGGAACTTTGCTCCCAATAAGTTTCCCACCAATGTTTGACATGGGGGAGAGATTTAAGGAGTGCAAAGGTGATCTTTTCTTTGTCGGAAAATTTGTGAACAAAGAAAGAACCTTCTAATAGATTTAACCATTTATCTAGGGCATCCGCATCTATCTGACCTTCAAATATAGGAATATCAAAATTGAATTGTACCTTGAAAGGTGAGGTGCCTCCAAAGTGGCCTCTTGATGAATATGCGCCTGTTTCTATTGGCAGGCTTTGAAGGATGTGGGACCAATTCTCCATCATTTCGTCCCTCTGTCACGTGAGAGATTGCTCAAGAAACAAATTGATAGAATCGTCTTCTCTGTCGTTTTTATTTTCTTCCACCATTGAGGGTTTCTTGGGAGTGCAAGAGAGATTTTTCTTAAGAGAGACAAGCTCGAGACCCAACTTGCTATACTAAGACCTTGTCGGGGACATGCATTGAAAACGATCAAGGGAAACCTGCTTTGATACCACTGATCCAGATTATTTTTGACACGAAATGAGAGAGGACATGTAATAAAGAAATATATAGAGATATATCGGATATCCAACAATATAACATAAATGTATTAGAGATGCAACCATAAACACAAAGATACAGTAATACAATTTCTACTAATGAGCGAAAATGTACAGAGATTGTAAAAATACAGAGTGAAAGACTCACTAGAATGGTGGTAGCTTATCTCTGAGAAGAGATGTGATGGATAATCGCATTCGCAAGAAGATGCTTATTACAATGAGGCTCTAAGGGAATTTTTAGCATAAGGAAAATACAAAACCCTAACCCCGGAAGATGAAAAGTCAAAAGGTTTGCGGGCCCTGATGGGGGTAGTTGATATGTCAACTTCCCAGGGGCGTAACTTTGGCATACGATCTCCGTTTGGGGTGCACGATAGCTCGTTGGAAATATCTATCCGAGTACTACAACATTTGATGTCATCAAGACTCAAATTCATTCCATGTTGCTCCCCGTTTTCCCCCAAAAAAGTCATTTAGGGCCTCAAAGTGGCCCCAGAAGTTTGGGACCCAAAAAAACTACTAAAAATAGTAAATTACCAAAATTGTCATAAAATTGTTTTGAGCGAGTTGGAAAAGGTGGGTGGCCATCGACATCCACCTGGATCACTCTTGTTGGATGATTAAGATAATCTATTACCATGTGGATAGTAAGTTGTGGAATGTCTAATCTACATATTTTTTCTATTTTCTTGAACTTAAATGTTGTTGCATTATCAGCTGTTATTTTTACTGGGTAGCCAAACCTAGATAAAATGTTATTTTCTAGAAATTGAATGATGACAGCATTAGTATCTTGCCTTGTTGGGACTGCTTCAATCCATTTGGTGAAGTAGTCTGTGGCTGTCAATATCCATCTATGATGAGCTGAAGAAGGGGGGTGAATATATCCTATGAAATCAAGGTCACATTGCCTAAATGGTGCTTCAACAGAAAATGGATTTAAAGGAAATGGAAACAATTTTATTTTTCCATCAAAAATTTGGCATTCATGACATCTTGAGACCTCATTGTACACATCAGAAATGATACTAGGCCAATAAAACCCAGTTCTTAATATTTTATGCACTGTGGTATTCCAATAATGGTGACCCCCACAGTAAATTTTATGGAATTTTTCAATGGTATGTTTGACTTCATCTTCTAACAAACAACTAAGAAAAATATCCCCTGTGTCTTTCCAATATAAAGAACCATTTAGAATACAGAATTTTGTTGCCTTCAACTTTAGAAACCTGGCCTTTGTTTTGCTGACTTCGGGAGCATATTGTAAATTTCTCAGTACATAAATGATATCAACATACCATGGAGACTCCAAAAACTTTTGAGATACCTGTGGGATTGTTTCTTCCTTCTCACTTTCTGACAAATATGCAATGAAATTTATTCCCAATACATCATAATTTGATTGTGTCATAAGCTTGGAAATCCCTTGGCCTTTGATAAACTTTGTAGGATTTATTTGCAAATCATATTCTAGCAAGATAGCTATCCATTTGCCTCTTCTTCCTTCCAGATCATATTGGGTCAATATATCTTTCACAACATTACTAGGTACATATGCAACAATGAGAGAATGAAAAATGTAAACTCTAAACTCTTTAAGGGCCTTTACTAGTGCATATGCTTGTTTCTCCATGAAGTCATACTTCAATGGAGAGTCTCTTAGAGTTTTGATGAAATAGGCTATGGGCCTCTCAAAGTTCTTCTCATTTTTCTGCAATAAAACCCCAACAATAGTATGTTCTGATGCAAAGGAAAACATAATGAAATCCTTTATAAAGTCTAGACTAGCTAGTATTGGTGCTTTGGTCAATGCTATCTTTATGTATTCAAAAGATTTTCTATATTCCTGAGTCCATGTTATCTCATTTCCTTTCCTAAGCATGATAGTGATGTACTTTATAATTTCTGCAAGATTTGGGATAAATCTTCTCAGAAAATGTATCCTTCCAAGGAAAGACTGTACCTCCTTTTTTCTCCTAGGAGCGTTAATTTTCAGAATTGCAGCCACCCTACTGGGATGTATCTTTATTCCTTCTTTTGAGATGATATTTTCAATTATTTTTCCTTCTTGCATTCCAAAATCGGATTTCTTGGGATTTAGTGATATGACAAAACTCCTGCATTTCTGAAAAACCCTTTTCAAATGCTTTAGATGTTCATCGTAAAAATTTGAAAAAATAGTAATATCATCCAAATAAATGACAATACACTTATCTTTCTCATCAGAAAAATCTATATCCATAGATCTTTGGAATTTAGCCCCTGCATTCATAAGCCCAAAATGCATTTTTCCATACATAAATGTACCCCAGGGTGTTGTGAAGGTTATCTTCTCTTGATCATCAAGATGCACCATGATCTGATTGTACCCAGAAAAACCATCAATCATTGATAAATTTTGTGATCCAATCACTTTCTGCAAAATATAGTCCATCTTGGGAAGAGGGTAATTATCCTTGAGAGAGACCCTGTTCAGATTCCAGAAGTCTACACACAACCTTTTTTTGCCACTTTTCTTTTTGACAGACACTACGTTATCCAACCACTTACAAAATCTTCGAGAAACTATAATATTGGCATCAAAAAGTTTTCTTACCTCTTTCTCAATTAAAGGAAACAATAGGCGTTTCATTCTTCTTAACTTTTTTTTGAATGGATTTTGATCATTTTTTACTAGGATCACATGTTGAATAACCTTAGTTTCATAAACCTTCAAATTCCCGTAGCTCCAAGAAAATACATCTGGAAAATCCTTCATTAAATTGATGTATCTCTCTTTGACCTATGGGATGAGTGTCCTAGGCAATTTGATGATTTTAGGATCCTCCTTAGTCCCAATGTTACAGTCCTCCATTTTTTCCTCATTTGTAGTGATTTTGGGGTTTTTTCTACATCATTATTGTCAAAACGTTTTTCATGTGGAACCAATCCTTTAGGGATGACATTATTCTTTATCTGAATAATGTCTTTACCTTCAATTTGATTTAGAAAACATGCTTTATTGTGAAACATTCATGGGTATTCTTATTCATGTTCAAAGCAATTTTCATCATCAATATTTAAATTAGGAAACTCATCAGTCATTTGGAGGAACCTTTCCACTTGTTTATCATCCTCAAAAATCATCCATTACTTGATATTATTGTTGGTATATGTTTGAATTCAATCTCATATTTTATGTTAGGATAAACAAGAATCTTGAAAATAGAAGTTGTAGTTGCTAAGGAATAAACAATTAAATTTTGTCCCCTTGGAACTACTGAAAGGTTATATTCTGTGAAGTTTTCAAGTACAACTAAAACCATATTTATGTATTCCCTCATCCTAGTGTCTTTTTATTGATAGATTCCTTTAACTTGATTTATTATTGGTACAACTATCCTCTCTGGCCCTAAATATTTCAATGTTTTCAAACCTAAAATCAATGCTTCATATTCAACCATGTTATTTGTACAATCAAAAGAAAATTTATAAGATAAAAATTTTGACCCTGATTTAGGAGGTATTATCCAAACTCCTAATCCATCTCCCTCTTTACTGACAGCCCCATCAAAATTCATATTCCATAATTCATCTTCCTCACTGCCCTACTGATCTAAAATTTGTCCTGACTATTGTCCCACTTCATCTTTTATAGGAAGATCAAGAACCTTTGGACTTTCTTCTTCAAAACACAAGTCATTATAAAAAATGGAAGAACCTACTTCAATATCAATAGAATAAATGGGATGATTATTCAGTTTACTTTTTCTACTCACCATGTATTTCAACAATACTTCCCTGTATAGTCTCCTTTCCTGACCCAAAACTGGTATAGTTGCATAAGACATATCCATTTGTAGAGTAGCTTTCAATTTTGCAGCCCAAGATATTGATAAAAACATACCAAACTTAGGAGGAATGTTAGCAACTACTACATCCATGACCAAGTTTTTTGATGGGATCTGAGATAAAGATACACATAGATCTTTGATTAAACCTAAACATTTCACCTTTCTTGAATAAAAGGAGAAAATATCTTTGTAAGGTATCGTAATTTATAGGCCTAACTCATCCATAATCACTTTAGGAATCAAGTTATGTGAGGCTCCTAAATATAGCATTGCATTGTGAAAAATCATGTCATGAATCTTAAGACTGATATAAAATGGAGAAACATTACCATCCTCACCACATTCTTCCACTCGAGGACCAAATAGTATTGCAGGATGATCATATTGTATATTTAGTGTGTCATATGGTTCTTCCATTTTCAACATTCTAATGATTTGAATTTTGTACTCAACATTATTGATTAACTCATTGAAAGGTACATAAATTTTAATATTTCCATCTCATTTTCAAAATTAAAAGGAGACTGAATTTTCTCTACCTCTTTGATGATTACATTCCTTTGCATCTCAGGGACCTTCCTTGGGGACTCTTCCTATTGTTTTCCTTTATCCTTAACATCCTTTACAAGGATATCTTTTTTAAGTTGATTTGAGGAGGATGCACTTGTTTGAGGGTCCTTGTTTTGATTCCCTTTCTCAGAAATTGCAGGCAGTTTTTTACTTCTTAGGTTATACTATTTTTGAAACTGCATTATGGCATTTTGGTTTTGTTTTCTATACTTATCTGATTCCATTGACATCAAATCATCATTTTATTGCATAAACTTATCATTTGCATACATAGATTGATCACACTCTTCTTTGGTTAAGAACACATTTGTTTCAGTATCATCACAACAATGTATATTGTCTTCAAAAGATTCATCCAAATTTTTATTCACATAGTTATTTTGAAAGGTGGGTTTTATTTGTTGATCAACTTGATTTCTCTGGTCTCTCTGTCTGATCTATGGAATGGGCGCTCTTCTGAAATTTTGATTCCTGGGTTGGATTTCAACTTGATCTCTGATGGAAGGCTTGTTATCCAAGGACAAATTTTCCATGAACCTTTCCATAGTCTTCATCACTAAATCAAATTTTACATCTGATGACTGGGAAGTTGAAGGTTGAGCTTCGCCTTGAACCTTTTTCATATCAGGTTCATGATTATATTTGATGTTTTCTGATGCCATCAGATTTACCTCTACTTCAATAGCATCATTCATCGTGTCATCTAGTGTATTATATCTCCTTTCCCTCAACAACAAGAAAAAATCATTGTCAAAAGAGTCAACATAACGAAGTTGGGAAGCTCCAGGAGGGGGTTTTACTTCAGTGGGAATTGAATTATAAACCCTCATAAATCTGGTTGAAAATTCTTGTACTGTTTCACTAGATGTCCTTTTCATATTATTGTATTGAGTTAAAAATTGCAAGGGGTTTTTCTTGTCTTCCCATCTTGCAAGGAAGATTGTTTCAAAGGCTGGAAAATCAGGGATGCTTGTTGCTGGAAGATCTTTCAACCATTTTATGACTTCACCTGAAATACTTTGTGCAAACAGTCTTACTTTTACATCTTCATCATCTTCAACATGATATGATTTAATTCTTTGGGCATAATTCTGAGGTAACTCATGTAATTGGGCAAGAAAGTCAAGAGGAAGAAATCTAGGTGCCATGACTCTAAGAGAGGTTTGATTTGGTTGCACAACCTGACTAGGGTTTGCAATAGTTTGACAAGGAACAAGAGGGATAGATGATTTAAACTTCTTCTCATAAAATATAGTCTCAATCAAGTTGGTTTCAAATTTAGATCTAAACAATATCTATTCAAACTTTATATGAAACTCAAGATCATCAAGACCTTTTAATCCATATTTAGGTATGGACAAAGTTATTTCAAAGAAAATATTTGAACAAGGTGTTTTATCCCTTTTCTTGTGGAGGAGTTTCTCAGGATCAAACATAGGTGTTGTAGGCTCTGGATATGGATTTTTTCTAATGTAAATATTCTTAGGAGGCAGGGTTTCAAAAAATAAAATCACTCTTTGTTGTTGATATTAAAGCATGAAGTCGCCAAGGTAAATGTTTCAGCCTAAATTATGTTTGATTCTCTCTTACCCTCAGGAATCAAATCTGAAAATTTTAGTCGTTCTTTCCCAGGGAAACAATTTACAATCATCCCCAGCAACGATGCCAAGATGTTAGCACTCTGTAAATTGATTGGCTGAATAAAAAAGCTACAAAGGTAACCATAAAACCACTTTAGAACTGGACACTAGCCTATACAATTTGGAGAGGGATCTGTCTTGTCACTTAGTCTCTGGTAACTAGGTTTTCTTGCTAAAATAAATGGCTAGGTTTCAATAATTGGATAGATTTTTATAAGGTTTGCTAGAAAGGAGGTATGGTATCTCTTGGGAATTGGAGTCAACCCCTAAAAACGAATGAAAACAATGACTAGTATGTTGAACTTCACATAGGAACAAAGGCTAAATTAGGTAATGCACTTTCATTTTTTTAATTTGTTGTGTTGGGTGAAAGAAGAAGGAAACATGTAACAGAATCAAAGCACCATGAAAGATGAATTTTGACTAGTTAAGAGAGAAAAAGAAAAGTTTAAATCACTTGAATTTAAAGCACCACTTAGATGAATTTTAGACCCTTTAATATCCGATTTAAACAGATGAAATCAAGATGAATAATAAAAACACAAGAAATACATACAAAGACTAGAGCACAAGCTTCAGGACACCACCATTAGAATATTTTTCTTGGAAAGTTATGGACTTCTGCATTTGTATTTCATTCAGATTCAAAGATTGTTTTACAATATCAAGAAAAATGACTATCCTTCTACCAAATCACCTCTCTTTACATGAAAATGATAGAAATATATAAGATCCTATTACCACACTAGGCTACTAGGAGTCAAACTATTGCTTCCTAGAATTATGGATCTAGTTACTTTCAAGGAGAACAACTTCTAGATGATTTACTAAAAATAGAAGATCTGATTTTGACCATCTTAATGTAACATAAAATATATTTTGCAATGATATATATTGAGAAAAATTCGACCATGATGTTGTGATGAATCATCAAGTACATTTGGAAAGAATTTCAAGTCATCCTATGCGTTGTTGGTCAACTCTGCCACCTTTGCGTAGAAAATTTGGGCTACTGCTGCGTAAGTGCTACCCACAACATTTATGTAGAAACTTTGCGTAGAAAAAAATTGTTTTGTTGTAATTCGTGTAGATATAGGTGGCAACAAGTGACCGAGGACCTGTGTTTTCCTAAAAACTCATTTTCCATTCACCTTAAGTTGTACTTTTTAATCATGTTAGTCTACAACATTTGCATAGCGAGGACTCGGTACGCAAGTGTTGAGTATGAAAGTTTACCAGTCAAAACAACAACTGTGGCCAGGAAATGTTTTATGATGTCACCCTTGTGAAAACATTTCTCCAACATCAAATGCATGCTTCCCACAGCTTCTATGACATAAACAAAAACTTGGGATGACCTCATACCCAAAAAGACAAAATTGTAAGGCTTCCTCGCTCATATCTCTACCATTTCAACAAAAAGGTTTAGTCTATCTTTCCCTTCTTTATCAACTTTCACCTACAACCTTAAAGCCCTATTTTTCTTTCTCAATGACAATTTTTTCCTCTTTAATTTCTGAATTTTCTTGGATAAACGTGCATTCTTCTTCAATTTTAATTGGGCAATTGAAAGTGTTGCACAAGCATTTTTGGTGGCTAATACACATTCTCAGAAATGCCTTTGTATCCTCTATTCTAATGACCTATTCTCTTCCCTGACCTGGATAATTAGGTCCCGGGCCTCCCTTAATTATTTATTTAGCCACTTCACAAATTTCTCACTCTCTCTAGGTGATGTATGGAGTCTTTCGGTTTTTGCAGGTCGGACCTTCACATCTGCACTCTTTTTTCTGGCTAAAAATCTTGTTACATAATCTGAAGGTTTAACTAAAACTACAGTCTTGGGACTTTTCAAAACTTCCTTCTCCTTTGATATTTCATTTCTAGAATATGCCTTAATTTTTGGTGTCTCTGCCTCAGGAGCCTTCTCTCCGAGCTTCATTTTCAAATATCTGCTCTACTGGTATAACTAAGATATGACATGATGAAATTCTATTAGTTTTTGTTACATCTCCCTGACTTCACCCGCTCTTCATCCATCTTCTGAGCTGCAATTTCAACAAAATCTATCTGTATTGTGGGTGTGGAAAACCTTCTAGTAGATGACCTTATGTATTTTAGCTCATTAGTGAATTGTAGCCTCCTACCTTTCTTCAAAGCTGGTTGGCTTGGTGATTGGCCCTCAATCTCTTTTCCCTTTCCATTTTTACCAACACTTCCTCCTTTTCCTCCTGAGCTATTAGAATCCATTCTTTCAGCAGACAGGGGGGTATCTCCTTTGGGATCTAGGGGAATGTTTGTGGATGTCAAGAAGGAATCCCAGTCCTTGTTCAATTTTGTTAGCTCCTCAACCACTAACATATTTACCAAGGAGAAGTGGAACATGTTTCTCTTAAGTTGGTCAACCATGGATTGGACTTTATTTGCCATTTTTCCTGAGCTTCTATAAAGGTAAAAAGGTAGTTTAATGGGTATTTTTCCTACGAAATGCATGAGGAGTCTTATATGGTACTGGTACACCCTTTCAAACATACCCTCACAAGTAAAATACCTTTGGATTACGCTCAACAACTTCTTATAGGGTTCCAAAGCATACTCCCTAGGGATAGTGGCACCAATCTTCTTCTTTCTATACAAAGGCTTGACGAAATCAACATAAACCATAAGCTCCAGAGGCATACCTTCAAACCATTTCACTCCTTGTATTGGAATCTCTGTTGCAGTTTCTATGGTCTCCTCTAATACTGGAAAGGTGACCTATGCAATGGTTTTATAAACACCATTAAAGTTCAGGGAGAAATCCTTTGTCAGTTGCATGTTATACCCTTGGATCCTTTCACAAAATCTCATACACCTAGCCTACTCAAAAGACACTTTGGAAGAAGGGTCTGAGTTTACCAAAGTCAAATCTTGTGGCTCATACCTCATCACATTTCCACCCCTGTATTTTTTATTTTCCTTCATTGTCATGGATCTGTGATATCTTCTTTGCAATGTAAACTTTTCAAACTGTTTAAAAGCAAATGTGTCCTCGAAATTCAACAGACAATCTTGCACAACAAATCAGTAGGACTAGGGCTTGCTAGAATAAGAGTAACAAACCTTTTTTGTATGAGAGGTGAAATATTCAAGGGATAAGCTAGCATAAAATTCAGGCTCAAAATGCTTTTTACAGTAATACAAAGAACAAGGAATGCATAGAAAGAATTAGAGAAACAATCTTTGCGTAGCGAAGGGAGTCTGCACAATAAAATATTTTGAAGCTTGCTCGAGAGGTCATTGTTTATCCACAGGTCATGAATGAAATGAAACTAGACAAAAGGTGGTAAATGTGCATTCGTGAGTGGATAAGGAATGAATTTGAAAAATAAATTGCTTGTTCATAGATGACACGACCTTCGAAGCCAATTCTAGTAATTTGTGCAACGAATTTGTGCAGCGCGTATATGTTTGAAGTTTTCCAATGGTACAAATGACATGGGGTGTAATAATTGTCCCTTTTTTGACCTCATCAATTGTGATGACGAACCATGATACATTTTGACATGACTTTCATCCCTAACCTATGACTCGACTTTGACACATAATTTCTAAATTTGTGACATGATTTTAAACTAGGAAGACAAGGACCTTTACAAATTTTTCAACATGATGGAATCTTATACCCCTTGATGGTGTATTATGAGATAGAAACAACACCCTTTTATTAAAACATATGACTTAAATCTCTATTTACATGCATATTACCCTTTATTTGATCAATGACTTCATGAAAAAAACACACTCACTATGACTCATTTAGGAATGCCTTGGTCTTCCCAAGACCAAGGCATGACTCTTAAAAATTCTATACAAACCTCTAACTCTACCCTAAAAATAATGATGCTAAAAAACACATAGACAAGGTCAAAATATCAAGGTAAAAAGTATCATTTCTACCTCCAAATGATGTATTTTTCAGAGAGTGCTTTCGGATCCATCGCATAGGTTTTATGTTCTTCGACGTTTCGGACCAAACTAGTGTGGTCCATCATCAGGAAAGCGCTTTTTGAAAATGAAGGAAAGGAGACTATAACACGTATATAAATACTCAAAAACTTATTGTAAGGAGCCGACTTATTGAATTAATTAATTCAATAAGTCGGCTCCTTACAATAACTTTTTGAGTATTTATATATGTGTTATAGTCTCCTTTCCTTCATTTTCAAAAAGCGCTTTCCTGATGATGGACCACACTAGTTTGGTCCGAAACGTCGAAGAACATAAAACCTATGCGATGGATCTGAAAGCACTCTCTGAACAAAACAATAATCGCAAAAGTCTTAGAACAGAGATGTATTTTTCGTCAATCATGTCTAGGGAATATGAAAAGTACTCCCACATGATGATAAAGTTGTGACATTTAATTGAGACACTTAGTAGAATGTGATACATTAGTGTGACACTTAGTAGAATGTGATACATAAGTGTGACACTTAGTATAATGTGATACATAAGTGCACCACTTAGTAGAATGTGATACATAAGAGTGACACTTAGTAGTGTGGGAATTTGGTGCATAACAAATGCCCCTTAAATTATGAGGTCAAAATAAAAACTGATGGCCAAAATAGTTTACAAAAATATGTATGTGAGCATACTAGAATAGGAGATCTGGGCAGAATTTGCAAGAAAAAATAAAACATTATGTACTTATCATCCTTGAGGTAGGCATATTGATTCTCAAAATAAACTTGACTCAAAGCATGGTCGTCGAACAATATACTGCGGATCCATTAAAGGATTGACTAAAGATATGGCCACCAAAAATACAATGTAGATCCATACCTTCCATGACGCGATCAGTTCATAGCCAAGAAAGAATACACAATGGAGCTACGATATGAAAAAACATAGACATGGAACAGTACAAAGTGTATCTATGTGACAACATATACATCGGTGAGATTACCAGCATGATGACCATATTGGAATCTTTTAAGTACTCAAATAGTCTCCATTGCAACCTGGGTATCTGAGGAGTTCCCAGGGTCTTTGTCTATATCTCACAATGGTACAAATTTATCCATGTCAATAGATGTCCTAATGTCGAACATGGTAGAAACCACTTGATTACCAATCATTGATTCATACAGTTAACAAGTACAGGGGAAATAACCAATGATGACAATGACTCCCAAGGTACCCTAATACATTCCCAAAAATGTGAATAAATGAGATGAATTTGAACATTCGTGAAATCATTCGATCAGAGGTCAATGATGTAAACCTAATATCGAAAGAGAGGACAACCACCATTAAGGCATGCAGGTTCCAAGTTACTAACTGGTTTCTAAGTCTAATTCCAAAATAATGTATTGAATTCAATAGGAACATACTTGTTGAAGGAGTGCCATGATGTTTCCCCCATCATCGACACAAAAATAACATATGAAAGTGATTTAAGATGATGGATAAAATGAGCACAAACTGACACGGGGATGAAAGTTGGTAATACTGTAGAGTGGTGAAATTAGGATGAAACTTCCGTTGAACATTGTGAGGCATGACAAATGACTTGGCAACATTAACTCGACCATAACATAGTGAGATGATAACTGGGGAACTCTTTGAGTGAGCCAAAGGAGTATAATGACTAATAGGATTGGTATGAATCGAAGACAAGAATATTACGCAACTGTAAGACAAGAAACAAACATATGCCATGTTCAAGGGTGACAACAAAAAAAATCCATAATTCTTTCCAAAACTTGACCCACTTTCCTCAAAATTTCCCCCCATCATGGATGGTGAGTACCTCTGTGATTTTTAATGAGCTTGAGGAGCATAAAAAATTCTAGATATATCTCATCTTCGATGACTCCCTCATCACATGTTTAAAAAAACTGAAGAAGGAGGGGTTTGGTCCTATTTGAGTCCTTCACTTTATAATTTTAAGAGCCCAGAGAAGGAAAAATCACATTCTTTTCACATATAAAGAGTCTGAAAAAGAACTTAAGGAAGACTCTAGGTTTTTTTTTCTTCATAAATTTAGTGTCTCGAGTCCGAAAACGTATAAAACAATAGAAGAGAGAACACTTCTAGTAAGGATCGACTAGAGTATTCCTTCTTTGTCATTAGTCTATTTGGTCCAAAAAAGCATTAAACTTACAAAAATTATATGCCCTCTCAAATCCTTTTAACAAGTGTGAATAGAAATAAGATCGCTAGACAATCTTTCCATGTTTAGAGAGTTTGAAAAGATATTAAAGGAGACTCCAAATATTTCCTTTTTTCATATAGTTATTATGAGCCCGAAAGAGTAATAAAAGTATACTCCGTAACTTATTCTTATGTATTTATGAGAACAAGAAAGAACAAAGACTAATATCATGGTTATTTGTTTCATTTTTAAAAGATCTTGAAACAGAGGAAAAAATTGTGCTCGGGGTTGATTTCATTTGTACATGAGCTTGAAATAGAGAATGAAACTATGCTCAGAATTAGTTTCATTTTTACACAATCTTGAAACAGAGAATGGAACTTTTCTCGTGGTTTCTTCTTCATTTTTACACGAGCTTGAAACATAGAATGAAACTATGCTCTAAATTTCTGCTTCATTTTTTGATCAGGGGATCAAATTTTGCTCAATTTTCAAAGTGCTCGAAATGCGTCGAAAATAGTGCCATTGCATCCATCTCGTCTTCCTGATTTCGGCGGTATATTTACTTTTTCAAATGGACGCCGTATGGAGAAGATATCGTGATCTGTTCGCCAAGGCAAACATGCAAAAATTTTGGATGTTGACAGTACCTGTAAGTACAGTCCGTACGGTGACGTGGCAGGGCTGTACCGTCCATACGATGACGTGTTAGGTGGATGACGTGGCACGTTTTCATTGGTTGATGGTTATCAAATTGGGGGATGACACGTGTCATTGGTGGCCAATGATGTGAGGACACGTGGCCCAATCCATTGGCGCCACGTGTCACTCATTAACTGGTTGATATGGTTATGTAAAACTAATGGAGGCCGCGGGGTTCGACCCCCGGACCTCCCACAGCACAAACCTTTACAAAACTCCACTAACCATTATGCCACCCATTGTTCCTTGTCATATATGTCTATGCATGTATATTTATTGTGGTGCATTGTATTAAATGGAAAGGGGTTGGGTCGGGGCTTAGCCCTGGCCTGTGGACATTTGCATTGTAATATAACTGTGTTATATAGTCGACAGTTGGAAACCGCGCGGGGTCTATATTACATAACCCATATACCAAACAGTTGACCCGTGGTCTCATTGCATATAACCACTATATATTATATGGTGCACGTGGTAACAGTTGGCGCGGGGTTTATAACCCATAGCCCATGGTTTATATGTGTTGCACCATGTGCCCGAGACCTGGAGCGGGAGTTCCAATGGTTGTAACTGTTAACCACCTTTTGATAAGCACGCGGTCCTATGACCATTCATACGCCCAGGTGTCGAGGTGGTTAGGGGCTGACGTGCCCTTAACCGTTCTACAGTTTGCACCGTTGGTGCGGTTGGGCCCGGTGTTGGGTTTTTGCGCTTAAAAGAGCGTGTGAGCCAGATTCAAAGAAAGGGGGTGCGAATTGTAGAACCAGAGACAGCAAGCTTGAAGAGGGAGACTTCCAGGAGGCCTAACTTCTTCATTTTTCGACCGATTGAGGTGCCGAAAGAGCCCAGACAGGGGTTTGGGACGCTGGGAAGCCATTAGAGCAGTCGGTTTGTCAGTTTGAGAATTGTAAGACATGTTTTTGAGAAATTTTTGAGCAATTAATAATAATGATCCATTGGAAGCTGGACCAAGAGATGTAGCCCAGAAGAGGGGTGAACTCCTTTATCAATTTTTGTGCATATGTGTTTATGTTCAATGTTTATGATGTTGTCTATGTGTGTTTTGCATAAGTAATCCTTAATTTATGTGTTGCAAACTGATCCATTTTCTTTAAACACATGACATTTCACTTGCAATAATTATTCAAGTTTTTCAAGTCTTCTTCATTTTTAGATCAAGTTGGTATCAGAGCACTGGTTTTGA
>ML777606.1:1423926-1439955 GCA_009831015.1 Picea engelmannii | reverse complement strand
GGCCAAGTGGATTGAGGTTGGAAGGGTGAGGGAACTATACCCTCATCTTCACATAGACTGAGATAGTCTTTTGGAGGTCCAAAAGCTTCGCAATGGGGAGGTGTGATCAGGGGATCAAATTTTGCTCAATTTTCAAAGTGCTCAGAATGCGACGAAAATAGTGCCATTGCGTCCGTCTCGTCTTCTTGATTCCGGAGGTATATTTACTTTGTCAAATGGATGTCGTATGGAGAAGATATCGCGATCTGTTCACCAAGGAAAACATGCAAAAATTTTGGATGCTGACTGTACCTGTCCGTACAGTCCGTACGGTGACGTGGCAGGGCCATACCGTCTGTACGATGACGTTTCAGGTGGATGACGTGGCACATTTTCATTGGTTGATGGTTATCAAATCGGGGGATGACACATGTCATTGGTGGACAATGATGTGAGGACACGTGGCCCAATCCATTGGCGCCACATGTCACTCGTTGACTTGTCGATATGGTTATGTAAAACTAATGGAGGCCGCGGGGTTCGACCCCCAGACCTCCCACAACACAAACCTTTACAAACCTCCACTAACCATTATGCCACCCATTGTTCCTTGTCATATATGTCTATGCATATATATTTATTATGGTAAATTGTATTAAATGGAAAGGGGTCGGGCCAGGGCTTAGCCCCGGCCCATGGACATTTGCATTGTAATATAACCGTGTTATATAGTCGACAGTTGGAAACCGCGCGGGGTCTATATTACATAACCCATATACCAAACAGTTGACCCGTGGTCTCATTGCATATAACCACTATATATTATATGGTGCACGTGGTAACGGTTGGCGTGGGGTTTATAACCCATAGCCCACGGTTTATATGTGTTGTGCCATGTGCCCGAGACCTGGAGCGGGAGTTCCAACGGTTGTAACTATTAACCACCTTTTGATAAGTGCGCGGTCCTATGACCATTCATAAGCCCAGGTGCCGAGGCGGTTAGGCGCTGGCGCGCCCTTAACCATTCTACGGTTCACACCATTGGCGCGGTTGCACCTGGTGCTGGGTTTTTGCGCTTAAAAGAGCGTGTGAGCCAGGTTCAAAGAAAGGGGGTGCGAATTGTAGAACTAGAGACAACAAGCTTGAAGAGGGAGACTTCCAGGAGGCCTAACTTCTTCATTTTTCGACCGATTGAGGTGTCGAAAGAGCCCAGACAGGGGTTTTGGGAGGCTGGGAAGCCATTGGAGCAGTCAGTTTGTCAGTTTGAGCATTGTAAGACATATTTTTGAGAACTTTTTGAGCAATTAATAATAATGATCCATTGGAAGCTGGACCAGGAGATGTAGCCCAGAAGAGGGGTGAACTCCTTTATCAATTGTTGTGCATATGTGTTTATGTTCAATGTTTATGCTGCTGTCTATGTGTATTTTGCATAAGTAATCCTTAATTTATGTGTTGCAAACTGATCCATTTGCTTTAAACACATGACATTTCACTTGGAATAATTATTCAAGTTTTTCAAGTCTTCTTCATTTTTAGATCATTTTTACACAATCTTGAAACATATAATGAAAATATGCTCGGGGTTGGTTTCATTTTTACATAAAATTGAAACTGAAAATGAAACTGTGCTCAGGGTTGGTTTCATTTTTAAATGAGCTTTAAACCAAAAATGAAATCGTGCTCGATCTTATACCCATTGATGGGTTTTTTCCCAACATGATGTGTAGAGGCTGGTCTTTTCCCCTCAACAAAAGCTAGTGACTTAAGTCCACCATGATATACAAAGGCTGGAGAAATTCCCCCCAAGATTTGTTTCCTACATCGACTCTTCTTCTGCACCTAATTGGGTTCCTAGATACTAATAGCAATAAGTTCACTAGAGAGGGAGGAAGAAATAGTATCAATTTACACAAGAAAATGAAATGAAGGTTCAAGTACTAGATCTAGTAGAAGACTCGATTCAATTAGAGGAGGGTCTGTTTAATTTTTTAACGAGCTTGACACATATAATCAACTATGCTCATGGGTATCTGTTTCATTTTTTAACAAGCTTTCCATTGAAAATAAAATATGCTCATGGTTGTCTGTTTCATTTTTTAACGAGCTTGACACAAAAATAAAACTATGCTATACCTTGACCATGGATTCCAAGAGATATTCATGAAATGAAACAATATTTTTATGGAAGCAATACATGTCAAAAGACTCATTTTGGTCAACAGGGGGGAGAATAGGTTATAATTTCCCTAGCGATGGAGTTACCATGTCAGCTGTCGGAGCTAAATCCAAATAAGAGCAACATACAACGAGAGGCTCCTTCTCATTAGAAATTGTAGGCATGGGAGGTAATGCCACATAATTGACCTATGGAGGGAGAGAAACCACTTGAATGTAAGGAACATTCAGGGAATTCAGATGGCCAACATTCATACAATGTTTAGGACTAACAAACAAAAGTTGATCGATGGTCACTATTCTACCATAATGGGGAAAATCCATCACTCGAAAGAGTGTGCACACTACAACTTTCATAGCATAGAAATAGTCCCACCCAAGGACTATTTCTACTACCATGACATCAATACATAAATTTATCCCTCCTAAGGTGATGGGAAGCTGAGGAAGGATCCCTAAAGGTTCACTAGATCTTCTATTAAAATCCAATAGATGATTAGTGGTTGGAACAAACTCATGAGAACCTAAAGATTTCCAGGCAGTTGAGGATAAAATACTAATAGAGGCCTCTTCATCTATGATAATTTGATATATGTACTTATCAACAACTTTACAATTATATGGAAATTGTTGTCCCTCAACCAAGTTTTGAGGATCATTGGTTATGTTTGACCTATTTTTGGTACTTCGATAGGTTGTCGAAGGTGAAGCGCAAGACGAAGCAGAGATCGTGAGATCTTGGCCTTGTTTTAGGTCTTTTTGGGTTTTGGGATTATGTAACAGGTATGGGGATGTCTACCCATGGGTCTTACCCATGTTTAGGCCCTTTTGTAATGTATAAATAGAAATCTAGGCTATGTAAGTAGTGGTGCTATGCTAAGTGTGGATGACTATTCAGTAGTAAGTTGTGCAAGTTGTAAGTGCTTTGTGCATGTTGTGTGAGACTTGCAACGCTAAGTGCAAGTAACTGTAAAACGTTGTGTAAGGTTCTACGCCTAGATCTATTCAGGGAAGGAGGATCTGGAGGAGTGCGTACAGATCTCTTGTCCTATGCGGAGTAGGATTTTTGTGGCTCTGTGCATGTAGAATATTGAGAGAAGCTAATAAAGAAGACGAAGAGTTGGTGGATGTAGACCCAGGGTGGGGGTGAACCATGTATATCCTGTGTTTTGAATGCTTTGTGCTTTATCTTTGTTCTCTTGTTTATGTGGTTAAATGCTTAGTGCATTGTTAGATGATAGATGAATCTAATATGGTAGCTTAGTGTTGAATAATGTGAATGAATGCTAGATCTGATCTATGTTAGTATTCTTAGTGATTGAATCTATTGAATCTACGGGAATGTTGCACTGATCTATTATTAGGGTTTAACTGTGTTGTAAACTAAGACTGGATATTGATGAACTATAAATGCTAAGTTCTCTGTTAAGGTGTTACAATCACAGATATTTATCCCAACTAAGGTTCCAGACACTGGAGTCTTGCAACCACCCCTACCTCTACCTCGGGTGAGACTTCATCTGCTTCACAGGTGTTTCCAAAAGGGCCTGTAGTTAGGGTTTTGTTGGTGCATTGTTGTAGCGTTGAAACTCGGGTCTGCCCCTGTGCCAACAAATGGTTTCGTTGTCGGAACCAAAACTGTAATTGCTGGGAACTAAGGAAAAGGGAGCTTTTTGCGAAGATCTAAACTGAAAATGTGAAAGCTCCATGTGTAGATTTGTTTCCCTAGTGCACAACATCCTACTTAACTTTTGCAGCTCTGTTCTAAGAAAATAAGTCTGATATGAAGAGAAGAGGTAAGATCTGTAGGCTTTGTGCTTTGTTAAAGGTAAGATAAGTGGAAATTTTTGTTTCAAAAAGTATGGATCTAGGTATGTTTGATAAATTTTGTCCTAGCTTGAAAAGTAGAGCACAACTAGAAGAAAGAATATTTGATATAAGTAAATTTGATAAGAATAGTGAAATATATGTTATACCTATGCATATAAAGAATGTTTGGACTAACCAATGGATGCAAGATCCTAGAAATAATTTTTTGCAGGTTAGCTACTGTGATTCTAGTGCACAGTACAGGAAAGGTTAGGGATCATTTAAAATAAAACGAGGATTAACCATTTGTTACAGTTGCAGAAGACTGGGACATCTGGCTAAGAAATGCCTTGGTAGAAGATCTAGTTGACTTTGTTGTAAAACTATGGACCATGAAGTTTTAGATTGCTCTAGAATGATTGGTAAGCTTGAAAGAATGAATATGAGACAAGAAAACCATGAGGAAGGTCAAGCAACTAAGACCATGGAATAACCCTAGAAAGAATCAGAGATTGTATTGTTTTAAATAAAAGAAACCCTGAATGACCACCGAAATATCAACTTATCAGAGATCTTCAAAGAAAAAGAGTGCATAGAAGCAAGAATAGGAGACTTCGACATTGACTATGTTCTGGATGAAGAAACAAAGGTGAAAATTATGATAGAAAGAACTTGGGAAACTTTAGGAAAGCCTGCTATGATTTCTTCATTGGGATGAATAAGATTATTTAGAGGAAAGTTGATAAACCTACGTGGAAGGCTCACCCAGATATCTATGAGTTCTCATGGAACTTTGATAGAGGAAGAGTTTGAGGTTTCTAAATTTATTGAGAACAACGCCCCATTTTATATATTAGTAGGAAAACCTTGGATTGAAAGGGATTAGGCCAGAAGGAAAGAAGAAGAAGTCTTAGAGAAGAAGAAGAAAGAGTTGAAAGATTTCATGACTAGAAGGATCACACACTTGATTGAAGAACAGGAGAACAGATCGAAGATATTTAAAACCAGAAAATTGGATGTCGAAGTTGGAAGAACACAAGAAGACTCATAGAAGACTGAAGCACCTACCCCAGATAGAGAAGAAGTATTTCCCCTGAACCCTAGGAAAGAATCTCAACAATGCGAAGTCACTATGATAAGAGGAGATAAGAATCATAATGGAAAGAGGAATATCGAGATGAAGCTCACTGGAAAGAAGGATAGAAAACTAAGTGAGAAGAGATAAAAGATCGATAAGTTACAGAAGGTTCCAGAGGGAACCTCACAGAAGGAAAATTTGCAAAATTGGAACTTCGTCGAGATATCAAAACAACGCCACATGGAACTTTTCCATGGTGAAGAAATATAGCCATTAGAAACAGTATAACCGTTAGAATGATTCCCCAAATGGTTAGAATAGAATTTATGATAAAAAATCTCGCCATCAGACTGTTAGGACTATGCCGTAATGGATAGAACTAAATTAATGAAGGCTTCTCGCCCGTTGAAGAGATTCGTTGCCTAGTTATCTACTTATTCCGTCGAGCCTTGCACCGAGAACACTTTTTCCAACCATGATTATATGAGCCCACAGATTAGTTTATTTCGCACCGTGATCATCGAACTATCACCATCCATCCCGTTACATTGAGTAGTTACTCTTCAAACCCGAGATATTCAAACAAAAGCGTGTATGTCCGAAGAACTTAGCATAGTCGAAGAGTCTTTGAAGGAGGTAATGGTCGACCTCATGAATGAAAGAGTAATGTTTGAAAGGGTAATTTTTTTGGGTGTACAAGCATCATCGACGAGAGGAGTGAAAGCCTCTCCGTCGATTACTCGCTGATCCGGACCATCCCGACCAACAACGGAAAAGAGAACCAAGCACAAAGATGACCTAGAAAATGCGAAGCTAATCCCGACCATCTTACCTGACTACATCCTGCCTCTCGCCGGTGCGATGAGTCATGATAGTGTGCCGAGAGATTTTTATTATAGCATGGTTACCGTACCTCCCAAACGGGATATGCGCAGTTAGAGTGCAACATGACAAGATCACAACATTGAAGTTCAATGACTTCAACCTAGGAGACTGGAAGAACCATAGTATGCTCGCCCCGTATAAATACTTGACCAAGAAGAAGGGGAAGAACTCGAAAATAATCCCCCAATCGTGGATGATGAACCTCGCGCAGTCCACCCTGTTGAATGTAATGAAAATCCCACACTTTGGAAGGCACCAGGAGGTTAGTGCCTGTGTTAGGCTCCTTCTCTCATGTTACCATGGCGGCTACTTATGTCTAGACTGTTGTATCATAGTCGATCCAATGTTAATCCATAGGATCACCGGATTGAGTATGCGGGGATCCGACCTGCATGACTTCTATCCAGGGAAAGCCACATATCGTGCATTAGCAGAGAAGATCAAGGATACATATGACGATGTTGAGAAGGGGACGTGAGGCTACAAGGTAGCTTCCATCCAGAATGGCACAGTGCATCTAGCATGCCAATTAATTGCAGGAAAGCTAGTAAGGAAGAACATACCCACGCAGGTCATAGGCTTTGTTGTTGACCTCGCTGGAAAATGCGAGGAAGGCCTACAGATGAATTGGGAGAAGTACCTAGTTAACCAGCTAGAATTAGACTATTGCGAAGCACAGGATCAGGGCTATGAGTTCCACTTTATCTAGCTCCTAATCCTCATCGCATTTACTACTTGGGAAATGTTGGAAGGTGCGACCTTCTGAGACATTGAGCCATTCGAGCGGCTTTCTGCAAAGTTCACCACGCTTTGGTACTCGAGCGATATGGGAAAACAGTGGTAGTCGAACGTAGTCTTTCACATATATTATCTCCAACTGAAGAGGGCTATCGAAGTTGAACCTCACATGATGCCAAACACCCTACAGCGGTTCCGACCCCTCATGAAGTTTCACGTAGATCGACATTTCATCTATATCATTACACGAGCAGACGAGCATAAGGAGGAGCTTCATTCATACTACAAGCTAACAGAAGAGGACCTCAAGGAGATCACTAAGGACTGGTCAACAAACATCCTTATCCCCGCTGATCCTACCGAGATGTCTGACCCCAAACTTGACAGCTTGGAGGTCACTCACAAAAAACATGACACACGCGGAACCAGCAGAAGGAAGAAGACCGAAGAAGTCTAAGACTTAAGCAGCACATCAGAAAAAATTGCTTCAGTATCACCTGGTCAAGGGGGTGATGACGAAGTAGCAAAGATAAATGGCAAAGAAGATGAGCAGAAGCAAGGTGATGTAACACTGCCTAGAGATGAGGCCGATCCCTTGAAGAAGTGGAAGGTTTCTCTTACGAAATCCTCTTCCCAGAAGAAAAATAGATCCACCTTGACTAAGATGCAGACTATGCTCATTGTCGATGAATTTGAATTGATCATCGCAACTGTAAACGATGCCTCGCAGAAAATCTTGCAGAAACATGAAGCCAAGCAGGAGGAGATGTATGAAAGAATTGAGGTTGAATGTTGAGGGGTACAACAGGCCCTTTAGAACAGTCGCACAGTGTCCACTGCGCCCCTGCAGTCGAAAGAACCAGAGTTCGGAGATGAGCCAGCCCAACTCCACAGACTAGTTGATGCAACAGAAGATCGCCTTCGTCGCACACAGGAAGAAACAGAACAAGCCACCGAGGCCTTGAAGCAAGTGAAATAAGTAGTTGTAGAACAATTTCGAGTTGCAGAGCAGGAGAAGGTTTCTCTCCAGAAAAATTTTGAAGAGGAGAAAACACAGATTTAATAAGAAAAAGAACAGTTGCTCACAGAGCAACTTGAATTGATAGAAGAAGTCAATAGAGAACTTTTCTCTATGAAGGGATTAGAGACAAAGGATGAATACTGAGTCAAGCATCAAGTAGACAATCTCACAGAAGCTATCCAATAGCTACCTCAAAGAATAGCAGAATTAGAGCTACGAACAGTGCCCAACACTCCGCAGGATGTGAGGGATCAAAGAGATGCAACTTCTCGAAGCGCAGTTGAGAGAATAAAGGTCCTTGCCATGGAATGTAAACAACTAAGTGATCACGGTGCCCATAATTATGAGAATCTCACTAAGAATCCTGAAATGAAGGCATTGGATTCACAGCTCCAGGAGGCGAAGAAACAAGTAGAAACAATACAGGCATAGTTGAAGCCCTTGTTAGTTGTTGAAAGGATGAAGCGATCCCAAGAGTAGTGCACTTCTCAATAGCAGGTCGACGCCATTTAGAGAAAATTCATGGAAGTGACTCACAGGCTCCAACCTATACAGGATGAGGCTTGCCAACTATTCTCATAGATTGAAGGCCGAGGAGCAGAACTGGAGAAAATCGTCATTTCAGCTGAACAACACTTAGAGGGACCTGTCAATGAAGCAGTCATCTGGGAGTTCACTGAGCAGGAGGTCGTGGCACCACAACAAGTCAAAGAAGCTTGAGCCAATATCGAGGCTTTTGAAGTAGAGCTACATAGACTAGAGTGACTCGAGACGAGTCACAGGTGAGTGTTGGGGGCCTGTTGGCTGTTGACCAAGTTTTGAGGATCCTTGGTCATGTTTGACCTATTTTTGGGACTTCGACAGGCTGTCGAAGGTAGAGCACAAGATGAATCGGAGATCGCAGGATCTCGACCCCTTTTTAGGGATTTTTGGGTTTTGGGCTTATGTAACGGGTATGGGGATGTCGACCCATGGGTCTTACCCATGTTTATTCCATTTTGTAATGTATAAATAGAAATCTAGGTGATGTAAGTAGTGGTTCTATGCTAAGTGCGGATGACCAATCAGTAGTAAGTTGTGCAAGTTCTAAGTGCTTTGTGCATGTTGTGTGAGACTTGCAAGGCTAAGTGCAAGTGACTGTAAAAGGTTGTGTAAGGTTCTATGCCTAGATCTACTCGGGGAAGGAGGATCTGGCGGAGTGCGCGCAGATCTCCTGTCCTATGCAAAGTAGGATTTTTGTGGCTCTATGCATATAGAAGATTGAGAGAAGCTAATAAAGAAGATGAAGAGTTGGTGGACATAGCCCTAGGGTTGGTGTGAACCACGTATATCTTGTGTTGTGAATGCTTTGTGCTTTATGGTTGTTCTCTTATTTTTTTGGTTAAATTCTTAGAGCATTGTTAGATGATAGATGAATTTAATATGGTAGCTTAGTGCTGAATAATGTGAATGAATGCTAGATCTGATCTACATTAGTATTGTTTATGCTTGAATCTATTGAATCTATGGGAATGTTGCATTGATTTATTATTAGAGTTTAATTGCATTGTAAACTAAGACTGGATATTGATGAACTATAACTGCTAAGTGCTCTGTTAAGGTGTTACAATCACAGATCTGTGTCCCAACTAAGGTTGCAGACACTGAAGTCCTGCGACCACCCATGCCTCTACCTTGGGTGAGACTTCATCTGCTTCACAGGTGTTTCTGAAAGGGCCAGTAGTTAGGGTTTTGTTGGTGCGTTTTTGTAGCATTGAACCTCGGGTCTGCCCCTGTGCCAACAGAAATGGATACTTTAAGGAAAATGAGGTTCTTCTAGACTATTCCAATCAAAGGAAATGACTTTAGTACTTGGAGGGGGTTCCATTGAAACAGGTGGGATGTCCCCTTTTTCAGAACACTTTGAAATGACAAAGAAAACATCATTGTTATGCAAGTCACTCTTCGAGGGAAGATTGGGGTCAATCGAAGATCAAATTGTATTGACCACTTCATCAACCATAGGTTTGGTAGGGGAGGAATATTGGGAATAAACTCACGGTTATTGCTGGGCAATGACACTATCTTCCAATAATTATGAAGCCTCCTATATGTGAGGGAAATGGTAAGTACAATGATTTTCATTGCATAACTTACAAGGAAACTTGACATTACCTTTTTACACCCAACCTTATGATCACTAGTCGACGAACCATCACTAGCATGACCTGCAGAGGCTGGTGACATGGGTTGTTGGGAACTCTGAGACCATACTTCTAAAACATTGAGAATACCAAGGAAATGGTTAAGAAGGTGATCACCCTTACAAATCCTCTAAAGGAACTTGGATTTGTGACCCATGTTCTTAGGCTTCTCAACATTATCAACACTCCCAACATGATTAACAGTGGTTGGATGATTGCCCCTTTGCTTATTTTGTTTGTCCTTGTTCTTCATTTTCTTCTCCTTCTTAGCCTTCTGGTTACTAGCACCACGACTTTCACTAGGAATGGACGAAGAAAGGGAAGAATACACAATAGGTAAAGAAGAAAAAAGGTCAATATAAGGCTCATGTTCTTGAGGTGGAGAGCGTTATTTCGAGGCAACAAGAGAATTTTTCATCACCAAAGTGGAAAACAACCATACTAGTAACCCTATAGTGAATCCGAGAAGAATCAATGTAGCAATGTAAGGAGGACTAATATTTCCAAAACGAGGAAAAGTATGAGGATCCCCCTACAAAAGGGTTCCTCGATTGATAGGCTCTGAAACTGTACCATAAACACAGACTCAACCTAGGTTATTCTAAATCAAAGATAAAACACTACCAAATTTTCTATAAGATAAGATGAAGAAAACAATTCTTTTGTAACTTAGATAAAGGAAGTAAGGATCTTCCAGAGATGAATGATGAAGTCATCAACAAAGAAACAAGATAACTTTACCAACAAATACTCCATAATGGACTTCCATAGGTGCAAGTACCAGATAAAACCAAGTGCCCTCCTAAGTATCCAAAACCGTGTGTTGTACATCTATGCCATGTACTGACAGTACCACCACTGCAATCACCTAGGAAGGTAACCTAGGAAAATAAACTAGGGCTACCACTTCGTGCTTGGTGATTAGGAAAAAGGGTCATGGGAGAGGGATTTTACGAATGTGAATGGGATGTAAGAAATATGTATTATACCCGAAGAAACTCAGATAGTGGTGTCACCCCGAGGACTTGCCACTACTAAGATTTCCCCATTGACTTGCATTACCCCACCAATAGAGAGTGTTGGGGACTAGTCCAAGCAATCTTCTCAATTTCTCCTACCACTTGAATCCTATGTTAGACGAGCTTTCCCAACAACCACTTTACATTACAAATGGATTTATGTTCATTACTGTTCTTAGTTTTGTTTCAGTGGCCTTGGATAATTTACTCTTCACCCTACAATCAAGGCCCTACAACTTAGACTTGTGATCATTTTCTAATAAAAAGAAAGTATAGTTGTTTTTAGATTAGGTACCTTGTTCCTTTTATGGTTTTTTTTACTCAAAATGGTAAATGCAAGTGAAGTATATGGTCTTATCACTCCGATTCCAAGAAGACATCAAAATAAAAAAAAATGAATGGAATGCAATCTTTAGTTTCGATGAATCCTATCGACAGAAAAGAGAAATAGGTCTCAAGCAAAGAAACAAGCATCAAATTCAATGCAAGAAACTAAAACTACTCTTTGAATGCAAAATGTGTTTGATATATGAGTCACAGAAACTGTAGGATACATTTTTTTTTAAATGCAATTTATTTTTCTTTAAAATGAAAGCTCAAGCATGCTCCACCCACTAAGTAGAATGCAATTACTTTTTGGTTTTCCACTTCTTTCAAATGCAATAAAAAACGTTAATGCAACTTATGTTGTTTTCTTTCTTTCAAATGAGATGAAAAGAACTAAATGCAAATGCAAAGGAACACACAACAAAAAAATGCAAACCAAAAAATGCAATCAAGTAGGTTGACAATCATCAAAAGAACTTCAAATGAGAAATATCTAAATACTTTCCACTCAAAACAAGAAACCAATTTTATAATAGGTCATAAACAAGCGAAAGCCCAAAACACGAGGATTGTTTCCAATTGGAAAAAGAGAATTGAATGCAAAGTAGAAAGATCAATTTCAAAACTTTGAAACAAAGTTCAGAACATTAAAGATCAACAACAAGTGGCATTCAAGCCAAAGATGCCAAAGACACAATCTAAGGATCAAGGTTAACCCAAGATAATGAAGTGCATTCAAACAAAATCGAAAAGAAAAAGAGACTCAAGGAGGATTAATACAATGATGACCATTGGATCCTAAGCAATCAAAGCCTCATACAAAAAGAAAAGGATATGATGAGGAGGCGTAAGACAAAAATCTGACAATATGGAGCCAAAATAAGCTCCAAATTCACTCAGAAAAAGGACTATTGCCCCAATAACCATGCAGACAGGTCGATGATTAGGGTATTATAACTCCTAAGTACACTAACAGGTAGGTATAATCATGGTTTCATTGCTCTGTACTCCCTTATAAGGGGGTGATGAAGCTTGTAAAGTGGTGAAAAAACTCAAACTTTACCCAGATATGAGATAGGGTCATGTGTTTGGCTCAGAGAGCTTCCCAATGATGACGTGGGAAGGGGAGAGATAAAATAGGAAGCATCAAACAAGACTCAAAAGGTTATGAAATACCAAGGAAATACTAAAGAGAACATTCTCCACTAGATTCGCCAATTTCTATTATGGTAAAGTTCCCCCTATGGACAGGTGAAACCCCCCTTGGATCAAGACCCCTCTTGATCAAAGATAGAAGAAAAAAAATGGTGAAATCATTCCACCCTAGACCTATTTTAACAATTAGAATGAGAAGGAAGAGATGGATGACTTACCTTTTTACCTCGATTTTCCTCATCGCTCTAGCCTTTGACCTTGATGTCCAAGCTCCTAGGCGCAAGAAAAGACCTGCAAAGAACAAAATGAAACCTCCTTCTTTGACACTATATTGTTAAGTGAAAATATAACTATCTATGATGAATTTAACAACAATAGACATGCATATACTTGAACGCATAAACATGAGAGGAATAAACCAAGTTATGTATTAATGAAAATCCAACAAAATGGAAGCACTTGCAATCTCAAGTTTGGCGTTGCAGCAGATCCTCCAAGATCCCATTTCTATCCCCTTGTATATCACACAATCATAAGTATTATGATCTTAATTCTCCCCCCTTTTACCCAAGAATGGCCTCCATTATATAGGAATTTGAGGAATAACAACCTTAGGATATTTCGGGAAGATGGTTGAGGATTTAGCTCCATAAGTTGGGATTTGGATTATAAAATGAATATTGATTTTTCCTAAGATGGATCCAAGATATATGACTCTAATCCTTGACCCAAACAAACTAAATCTTCTCGAATCTTTCCCTTAGAAAAAGGTGGCATAGTTGTAACCTCTCCATCGCTCCCATAACACTAAGAACAGGGCGATGATATTGCTCCCCCATAACTTATCAAGGAGAGATAATAAATGATGTATTTATCATCAATCATGTCTAGGGAACATGAAAAATACTCACACATGATGATAAAGTTGCAACATTTAAGTGTGACACTAATAGTAGAATGTGATACATAAGTGTGACACTTAGTAGTGCAACAAATAAACACTTAGTATAATGTGATACATAAGTGATACATAAGTGTGACACTTAGTAGAATGTGATACATAAGTATGACACTTAGTAGTGTAGGAATTTGGGGTGTAGCAGTTTGGTAAATGAAAACATACCTAATCCTCTTCTAAAATTGTAATAGATGGAGTAAACTACATGCAACTGTGTGTGAAAAAAAAACTACATGAATATTAAACTACTTTACAACTTCTAGAACACAGTGGAAGAAGGAATCATAAAGTATTTGAGATATGTTGTTTCCTTGATCATTTAGCCTCTCTATGATATTGTCTTAGAATGTGATTTTTCCCTTCATAACATGTTGAGGACCATGTTCACATCCTTCAATCGATTGATATCTAGAGGAAGTTCTTCTAAGATTGTTTCAAACTTAACTTCCATACAGGATTTTGAGGCCCCAGGAACTGTATATTGGGCTTGTAACATGTTCTCATGATCGACTTTGGTCATCACAAACTATGACCTCCTTTTTGTTTCCCATAGTGGAGGTTGAGTAGAGAAAAACAATTGTATTTTATTTTAACTAGGTGACAAAAACATAGTTTATTTTCACTAAGCTAGCACCAAATCTCATATATTTGACATTGACTAATTCTTAATGTATAGATGAAGTCGCCATTAAATACATTATGGTTATTTTTTATTTAAGTTACTTGAAAATTGTTATTTATATTCCATTTATTATTTCTTATATTATGGTTTGGTAAATGACACTCATGGGAGGTAATGACACTCATTTGGATCTCATTTTAGAAAGATGTAATAACAATTCTTAAGACTAATTATTGTTGTAATATCAAGCATAATTCTCAAGACTAATTATTGTTATAATATCAAACTTTTAAGACTATTTATTATTATTGTAATATTTTATTTAAATATATTTTGTTTTAAAACATATCTTATTTTATTTAGATATATTTTGTTTTAAAACATATCTTCAAATGCCTTTAATTGCATAACAATGTAAAACTAAATAAATTTCTCTTAAAAAATTAAATGAAGTAACAATATTGGTTGAAATTATATATTGGTTGAAATTATATAGTTAAAAATACTTACTTGAACCATAATCATATTAAGAAAAGTAAATATATAAAAGAATGAATATTATATAATTTATTTTTTCACTTTCGCTTTCACTTTTTCATTTTAAGCATGAAAAATCTAAAAAATAATACTATGTGATTCATATTTCTATTTTCAATCTCACTTTTTACTTTATGAGGATTTTTTTATTCTAATGAGTAATTAATAGAGTATTGAAATTGATATTGTGCATTGGTAAATGAGACTCAGGAGAAATCGGAGATAAGAAATAAGTTGAGTATTAAATATACTATATTATTAATAAAAATATATATAAAAAAATAAAATTAATAATTATAAAATTTTATAATAAAATAAATCAACGTATTTTTAGAGTTTTGATGAATTTATTTATACGTTTTAAAATTAAAGTTATTACAAGTTAATTATGATTGAAATTTTACTTTAATAAAAAAAATTATTAAATAAAAAAACATTAATTAGAAAACAAAATCAGAATATCATATACAGATTCAAAAACATTATATTGAAATGGCTTAAATAGATGTTTAATTTTATACATGTCTCCATAAAACTTGTAAATGTGAGTAGTAATCTTAAAATTCAATGATCAAATTAAAAATCATCACAAAATGATTTAAATATTCAAACAAATTATTATTATTTAAATATTTTATCTAGATGCTTTAAAACATATGAAAACATGTTTCAAAAAAGTTTGTGTGAATAGGAATCTTAAAACTTAAAGATAATGTAAAAAATTATAAGAAATCATTTGAATTTAAAATAACATTAGAATGATCTTTTTTTTTATTAAATAACTCCATTTATAATGAATACGAGTTGTTATTAAAAACAATCAAAATTATATGAATATTTTATAGTTAATTATATATATATATATATATATATATATATATATATATATATATATATATATATATATATATATATATTTGTTTATAGTAAAAAACATATTAAAATAGAAACACTTATTTTAAAATTATTTGAATATAAAAATCAAATTTTAAAGTTAATTAAGGATTTTCTTAACTTTCATAAAGTTATATAAACCAATAGCATCTAAAGGATTTTACATTTTATTATAAGATTTTACGATGATCAACTATTATTTTATAACTTTTTAATTTATTAATAAAATTATTATTATTAATTTTTTTATGGTGGAAAATATATTATTTTAAAATTTCATCATCATCGACATCTTGATTATCATTTTAAAAATAAGATCATAGCTTAAATGTCATACATTTAATTATAGAATTTAATCTAGAATATATATCAAGTTCAAGAGTCTGGAAGATTTACACTCTCTATTCTCAAAACTTACAATATTTTAACCAATTTGAAAAATATAGTAAAAGGTCATCATCAAAATAGTGAAGCAACATCAAATAAGATCATTTTAGTTGCATTATCTTTATCATTGCAATTAACAACATTAATATAAAAACTTTTTTCATATTACTTTGGGTATTCTCATTCTCACTTAAACAATGTGCTAATTATAATTACTTGGTATAAAGAAGAAAAAAAAAATCAAACAATTCTCACTTAA